>CM049861.1:26643198-26775698 GCA_027422415.1 Schizothorax lantsangensis | reverse complement strand
GCTGAACTGACATGACAGAAATAAGAAAAAGAAAGTGAGAAAAAGATGTATTGTTTTGTGTTATGCAATTATGAATAAACAACACAAATGATGAAAGCAAAGCAAAATAATATTTTCAGTTTTTCACAACCTGGTTATCATTTGTGTGATGAAAATATTATCCAGTTTTTTTTTTTTTACTATAATCTATGGTGATATTGAGAACTATTACTTTTGTTTTGAAAAGACTATAATAATATATGCACTGCCCTCACAAATGTTGTGATGTGAATTTTTTCTGCAAAAAAAGCAGTTCCAGCCCTTATGTGAATGAGTGAATAAGAACTGGAGAAAATCATATGAATTATGAATAAAATGCAGTGTTCATTATCGTTATACATATTTTTTTTTGTCCAGTAGGTGTCACTACAAGACTGTTTGACATAAAATTGCTTAGACACTAAGGCCTGGTTTCACAGACAGGGTTTAGACTAAACCAGGATTAGGCCATAGTTCAATTAGGACATTTAAGTAATTTTTATAAACATGCTTAGAAAAAAACATTACTGGAATGCATGTTGAGACAAAACAAAGGCACTGATATATTTTAAGATCAGTCAGTGCAAGTTTCTTTCAGTTGAAACAGCTCAGACTTACATTTTAGTCTGGGACTAGGCTTAAGCCTTGTCTGTGAAACCAGGGGTAAAAGTGCTACTTCAGGTCCACTTAGTGAAACCATTCACTCATATACCTAATCTTTAGACCAAGTCTGCAAAACTATAAACACATTACATGCTTTAAACTCAGATTGATATTGTAAAACAAACTTTTTGCACAACTCTAAACACAGTTCTCTACGTTACACACATCATTCAAAACTAACAGCTCTTTTATTTAACTTTGGAAACACTGCTGTTTTAATGCCACACTCATTTACTGATGAGCTACACACAGAGATCATGTGTGAAAACACTTAGACATCATTTGTTCACTAGATAGACATTATTTTTACCCCCTTGCATTTCTGTTTACATTGTGTCTATATTGTACAAAGCACTTTATAAATAAAGTTGACTTTCTGACTTGGCTCATATGCATATTCGGTACACACACACACACTGAATGCATCTGTGTTGTATTGCATATTCAGTATATATATATGCATACAACCATGCATACAAGCCGAGTCAAAAAGTCAACTTTATTTCTAAAGTGCTTTATACAATATAGATTGTTTCACAATAATATCAAAATCACATTCTGCTGTAAAGCAGCTCTAACAAGTCAGTAGAGTCATTCTACAGCTCAAGTCAGTTCAGTATTGATTCAGTTTGGTTGCATAACTGTGTAAAATTCATCAGTCATACATACTGTATATTCAGTGTATATATGCATATGCATGTACAGTATGTGTGAGTGCTGACAATTTTTTCACATCTGTGTGTAGTTTGGCGTGTATGTCATAAATACAGGTGTGAGTGTGAATTTGTGTGTGAGTGTGTGTGTGAGTGTGTGTGTGTGTGAGTGTGAGTGTGAGTGTGTGTGTGTGTGTGTGTGTGTGTGTGTGTGTGTGTGTGTGTGTGTGAGTGTGTGTGAGTGTGTGTGTGAGTGTGTGTGTGTGTGTGTGTGTGTGTGTGTGTGTGTGTGTGTGTGTGTGTGTGTGTGTGTGTGAGGCTGTGTTTCCTGCAGTGGCCTGTAGTATGGGCTGTAATGCCAGCACTGATGACAGCTTCTCTTTCTCAGGCCGCTGCTTTCACTGTTAGAAGCAGTCAGACATCCGTCAGCACATCGGCAGCCGCACCACTACAAAGAGCTTGTGACTATCATAATAGTAACCAGCTCTCAATCAAAACATTTACACAGGAAAGTGAAACACAAACATTTAGTGTCGGCAGGTCGGGGCAAATCTCTGGTGCTCGGGATGAAACGTGTTTGTGGTTCTGCTTCATACCGCACTGGCAGAGATACTGTAGAGACGGCCGAGGACGGACAGGCCGCTGGGAGGAGGCTCGTGGTTTGAGGATCAGCTTTAACGGTGCACCCTACATCCGTTTATTATGTGCTGAAAGATTTTCAGCTGGAGAGCTCACTTTATTATCGTGTCACGACCCTCTGTCTGTCTGATGAGAAACCAGGGTGTTACAAAACTATCAAATAAATAAATAATTAAATACATATATATGAATAAATAGTTTCTTATTTAGTCCATTTTCTAAAATTAAATAATAATAAATTAATAAAAACTCTATAGTCAAACTTTAATTGAAATTAATATGAAAGCAGAAAATATAAAAATAAAATCTAAGTCACATCTCAAGCCAATCTCAGAAGAAAAATATAAAGATTTGATTTGATTGTCAAATTACTTTCATGACTATTAAGTGTAATTCTCCTTATTTCAATGTGTCCTGGGCTGTCAGTCGATTCAAATGTTTAATCTAATTTATTACATGATGTTTCGATTAATTAATCTAATTAATCGCAAAATAAATTTGACTTTGAAAATACCCACAAAATATTATTTAAAGATATGTTTGTGTTAAATGAGAAAGTATCAAGAAGACATTACAAATTGTAGCTTTAAAAATATTTTATTTGATTCAACAAAAAAAAATATTACACATAAACATTTAGGCTACAACGGCATAACATAAACTATGGAACATAAAAGAAGATAATTTGAGAAACATCTCAGTATTATTTGTTCATACAATGAAAGTAATTAGTGACCAAAACAGCTTTGTTACCAACAGTCTTCAAAATACCTTCTATTATGATCCACAGAAGAAAGGTTTGAAACGACATGAGGGACGTGAGAGTACATTATTACAGAATTGTAATATTTTGGGTGAACTATCCCTTTAATGTTATTATTATTATTATTATTAATGAAATGATACTCTAAATCAGAAACTAAAACTACCAGCAGCTAGCGGTAAATGTCTTTATGAGTCGATTCGTTCAAACGGCTGATTCATTCAGGAATTCAGTAAACGGCTCTCTTTATGAATGGAGCTTTGAATCATTGATTCACTCGATTCGTTCAAAACACGGATTCATTCAGAAACTAAACACCGCTGTGTTGCTCGAAGACGCTCAACAATTCTGCTGTATAGCTTTAAAGTAGTGCGTAAACGATTAATCGCGATTAATCGCATCCACAATAAAAGTTTTTGTTTACATAATATATGTGTGTGTAGTGTACTGTGTATATTTATTATGTATATGTAAATACACACACATACAGTATATATTTTGAAAATATTTACATGCATATACATTTATATATTTATATTATTATATTATATTTTATATTATATATAAATATATTTAATATATAAACATAACATATTTTTCTTAAAGGGGTCATATGATGTTGCTAAAAAGAATATTATTTTGTGTATTTGGTGTAATGCAATGTGTTTACGTGGTTCGAGGTTCAAAAAACACATTATTGTTTCTCATCTATGCTCCGCCTTTCTGAATCACGTCAATTTTTACAAAGCTCATCGTTCTGAGAAGTGAGGCATGCTCTGATTGGCCAGCTATCCAGTGCGTTGTGATTGGCCGAATACCTCAAGCTTGAGCCGGAAATGTTACGCCCCTCACCGTATTGTGATGCTGTCCCGGCACGACCACACAAAAACAATAAAACCCATTATAAACGAGGCATTTGTTGCATCCAGTGAGGACATAATTACTGATTATAATGACTCGTACTGTCTTTTTATGCGTTGCGTTGCATTGCGCCACGTAAACATTACCATGTCTGCATTTGTGATTGGAGAAACAACAAACAACAAGCACGACTCTACACCGCTCAAAACTCACGTTTGAATAGTCAGTGGCAAATTCTTTAAATAAGAAAATATACTTACCGGCTGTGAGTCAGAAGCGTCAGTCTGTCCTTGCAAAGCTGGAATTGCTCCACTTTATAGAAACAGTCTTTGTGCATAGCTGGCATTGTAGGCTACTCTTCCAGTTTCAGGAAACAATCCTCCGTAAAATGCGCTGCACACACTCTAATATTTGGGTTGAACTGTTCTGGAACAGTGTTGTAAATACAAAATAACCACTGATTTCTAGTTGTGTCCTCTTTTGGATCCCAAACAAAGTACTTTCGGTTTCACAACGAAACACAGCGTCTCCAGGACACGGCGCCGGCGGCAGCAACAATACTACAGTGAGAATAATAGTTCCACCTTCTTTCATTGCGTATACATTTGGGCGGAGTTATGCAAATCTTCACACACCGTGACGTAGACATGTGGGGCGTGTTTGAATGAGATGTTTTAGGAGGCGTGGATGAGTCTTAACTTTGATAAAGAATATCTCTTTGGTTTTGAGACTTTAGTCTTTGCAGCTTCAGGGATCTTATCTATGCACAAACAGCTTGTAACACTCCAAAGAGAAAGAAACACTTGAAATCACATCATATGACCCCTTTAAATATATACATGCATGTGTGTGTATTTATATATACATAATAAATATACACAGTATGCACACATATATTATGTAAACAAAAACTTTTATTTTGGATGCGATTAATCGCGATTAATCATTTGCCAGCACTACTTTAAAAGTAATATATTCTTTGAAAAATTGAGCAAAAACACATAATATTGTGTTTAAAATATAACACAATATCAGCTTCTTATTTTCTGAACTGTTGTATAAAATCTCATTTAAACTCGTGATATTCGGGACAAAATCAGCACTCATGTAATACTGCTCTCCCTGCTCGTGTGATATCGTATGATATAAATATGAGACAAAAACACATACAGGGGCATTTTTGCACCAATATCTTGAATTTTAGGGCAAACTGCATCTCTGGAGTTGTTGCCCTGCATCATATTTGTCATCAGTCAACTGTATGAAATATAAGATGCTGTTCAGGTCTGGGGGCGGAGCCAGTGCATTAACTGCATTAAAATATTTTAATCTCGTTATTTTTTTCATAACTAATTAATTAAACTGACAGCCCTAGTCCTGATGTTTCATCTTGGATTTTATTGTAATTTCATGACAATCATGATACTTTCTTACTTATCATGATTGTCATGAAATTACAATAAAACCCGAGGTGAAACATCAGGACACATTGAAATAAGGAGAATTACACTTAATAGTCATGAAAATAATTTGACAATCAAATCAAATCTTTATATTTTTCTTCTGAGATTGGGTTGAGATGTGACTTAGAAATGTCAATTAGATTTTATTTTTATATTTTCTGCTTTCATATTCATTTCAATTAAAGTTTGACTATAGAGATTTATTATTATTATTATTTAATTTTAAGAAAATGGACAAAATAAGAAACTATTTATTTATTTATTTATTAAATCAACATTATTGTTACAATTGCTATGTGAATTAGTCATATGCATCAATTTCATTTAGATATAAATTTCAATTCTTTTGAGTTTAGGTACATGTTGTCGGTTGTCTGTACTTCTTATCTGTTATTTCTCAGGTGAAAAGGGTATTTTTATGTGTGTACTGTAGGTGAGAGAGAAATATGACCGGCAGACTGAAATGCAGTACAGATGAACGTTTCCTTAATGTGAAATGTAATGAACAGAGTTTGTGAATGAGCGGGTGAGCGGGTGCATTGCACGCGTCTGTCTGCGTCTGCCGTTAACTGCATTCCCAGACTTCTCAGGTCCGTCTTCTTAAGTGGTGAAGTTTCAGGTCCATGACTGGTGTTTTTTGAATCACGCTGAAATGAAGTATAGAGTTTGATAGCATTCCCATTTCATTCCCTGCATGCTTAAGTGTCTGGACTGTAAATTCATCATCTGTGCTACTTTTTGAAGTCTGGATGGAATACATTTTGGAAACTCTGCATTCATCACGGGCCCAAAGTCACTGATCTGTGCAGGCAGACAAAGAATTTCATGTCTATTTTCCTTCCAGTTGAGCCTCTGAAGTCTGTTAAAGGGAGTCGCACATGAAAAAAAGTTAATTACAAAACTGACTGGTGCATGAAAACAAAAGCATGACTTCACAGTGATGAAAGAAAACAGCTCCACGGATCTAAAGAAACGCACAATGGAAAAAAGGAGTAACATATGATCTGTGCACACTGTGATTATATCAACTTTGCCTCCTCAGCTAGTGATATGAAGCTCCGCTCAAAGCTAGGCTCTCTTCACATTAATGGACTGTCACATGCAAAACATGGGACACCCAGATTTTGGAAATGCCATGTTTCATTATCCAGGATCATCTTACCAAATTACTAGAGCTCTAAACAGGACTACATATCATCTGACCTCAAACAAATAAACCAAATATACTGTACATGCAATAAGTGATGGAGCTGTTAAACTAACTTTTGACTGGTTAATCTCTGATGATTGTGTCATTGCAGTTAATATACAGTGATAAATAGAAGTTAAAATCAAATGTAATGTTTTTGACATCAAGATATATTTACTTGAGAAGCAAAATGACTTACACTCTTAAAAATAAAGGTGCTTCACGATGCCATAGAAGAACCTTTTTGTCTAAATGGTTCCATAAAGAACCTTTAACATCTGAAGAACCTTTCTGTTTCACAAAAGCTTCTTTGAGGTGAAAGAAGGTTCTTCAGATTATAAAGAGATGCTTCTTTAAAGATCCTTTGACTGAATGGTTCTCTGTGGAACCAAAAATGGTTCTTCTGTGGCATCGCTTGAAGAACCTTTTGAAGCACCTTTATTTTTAAGAGTGTAAGTCTTGTTTTCTGGAAAAAATTAAAATAAATAAGTACATTTTTGCTTAAAACAAGATAAAAATCTGCCATTGGGGTAAGAAAAATAACTTCCCTAAAAGAGAAAACAAGATCATTTTTCTTACAATCTTACCCCATTGGCAGACATGTTTTTTTCTTATTTAAAAAAAAACAGCTAACAAAATTTTGATAGATTTTTCTAAAAAACAAGGCTCAATAATCTTAAGTCAATTTGCTTCTCAAGTAAATATATCTTTATTTAAGAATGTTTAAATATTTATAATCGAAAACAACAAAAATACTCAGTAAGAAATTATTTATTTATTTATTTATTCATTCATTTTATTTTTATTTTTTTATTTATTTATTCATTTATTTATTTTTTATACCTAAAATCAAGCCTGAATTCACCCTTCTGTAGGGATCAAGACATCCAGATTTTTGGATCAAAGTTATCTAACAAAAAAGTGCAAACAACACATAAGGAAGGTTTGATCCAGCTCAAAACCAACACAATGTGATCTATTCTGAGTTCAGAATATATATACTGTATATATTTTTTTTTTTTCTTTTTTTTTCTTTTGAACAACCCATTTTCAAGATTTGAATTTGTTTTATTGGCACAATGCCAATGTTGATGTTTAATACTTGGGTTAAGGCTCATATTGCTATAGTTTATGAATTCATTAATTACTTTATACTATGCACAACAGCGATGCTTGATACTTCTGTGGAAACACACACATACTGTACCGTTTCCAACAACATGATCTTACATCCATATAATCTCACGTCACACATCTGTGATTTTCCTGTGAATGGGCTATTGTTATTTTAAAAATGACTTGGCAGGGTTAATTATAAGACATGAGATGTGTTAATAGGCCTGGAAAGTATTCTTCATAACTGTTAAAGCTGTCATTAAATTCAGCCTTTTCCCAGGGGCTCAAACACATGCCAGGCTGACAGATCTCAAAGTGACCACCATTCTCTAATGAAACCACCCAAACATTGTCGAAAAGCTGTTTCTTTTCCCAGCACTCGAAGCGCCGTGTGTGAGCGGGGGCAAAGACGGACAGGAGAGCCGTAAGGAATGACTTTTCTGCTCCTGGGTCTCTGTTCATATTCACTCTTAACAGCAAATTAAACAACGGCAGGGCGGGAGAATCTACAGACACCTCATCCAGATGTGTGAAAATAAATCTGCTCCAGGGTGGAGTGTGTCTTCAACAATCCTGGAAATTTCAAATGGTTGTGCCACTAGGAAGGTAATATGTGCAATAATAAAAGCAGTAAATTATTGCTGTGTGAGGCAGAGGTTTCATGCGCGCCGTGAATTACGTGAATTCTCTCGTTGGCCTGTGACCATACATGGGCAAACAGCATCTGTGACAGGTGTTTTAAATAAGCACTCAAGTAAAAAACCCCAAAAGCAACCTGCTCGGAAGATCATTATTTATAACTTTTGTCAGTCGGCCTCTTCTTTACTTTTGTTTAACTAACCGCTGTTTATGCTTTTTTCGTTCAGGTTGTGTGCATTACTTCAAAGTAGTCCAACCAAGACCCTCTACAGTGGGGTCTGTAACCTTATTAGAAAAAGGTTATAGTCATTTAAGCATGGAAGTAAAGATTAAATGTGAACTTTTCAAATGAAGAAACATGATGTAAAATTGTGATGTAAATGTAAAATGTAAGCAATTTTGTGACACTGACCATGTTGACTCCACAAAGGAAACATATTCAGTTTCAAAATATACCGTTTCAATTTGATTCACTTAAATTTGCATGATGGCCGGGCTATTACAGTTATTTCCAACTGCTTACACACAAAATCCTTACTTGTCACACCATTTCTGAATGCTGACACTCAAACACCAGAAGCAATCTGTAAAACCAGACACTAATTATCAGATTTTGACTCAATTTCATAAAATAATTTTTGCAAAACACAACACACAATTCTCTATTTAACACACACACATCTAACAGGAATTAAAATTATGGCAAAGATGTTTGCTTTTGAGATGTGTTTGTGATATTTTGAAAGCAGTGCTTCATTTTGCAAGAGATGTGAGGCATTTTGTGTGTGCTAATCTTGAATGTGAGTAAAGTTTTGAAAAAATGAGGCAAAGTTTTGAAAATGTGTGTAAGCAGTTGAAAAAACTGTAGGCTAATATAGTTAGTTGATTTTGCACAAACACAATTCTCTAGTTATAATGTGGGAGGCAGGAGAAAACAAATGCATCTAAGTGCAGCTTACTTTAAAGAAGCAAAATCTTGAAGTGATGAACAAGTATGGTAACCCATACTCAGAATTAGTCCTCCCATCCAAGTTAGCATACACACACACACACACGAGGATCAGTGAGTAGTGAATACACACACATACACACACACACACACACACACACACACACACACACACACACACACACACACACACACACACACACGAGGATCAGTGAGTAGTGAATACACACACACACACACACACACGAGGATCAGTGAGTAGTGAATACACACACACACACACACACACACACACACACACACACACACACACGAGGATCAGTGAGTAGTGAATACACACACACACACACACACACACACACACGAGGATCAGTGAGTAGTGAATACACACATACACACACAGAGAGAGAGAGAAACATATCCTGCTGGTATTCAGAATCGAACCTGCGACCTCCGTGTTAGTCCAGCTCTCTAACATTAGGCCACATCTGCCCCCAAGACAAGACCAGAATCTAAAGTCACAGGAAATGCTGGTGATAAAGCACAGGAAACCAGGGCTTCAATACAGAATGGTTAACAAGGGGACAAGGGGAATACCTGGGGAGACAATCAAGGGGAACCAATTATGAAATTAACAAAGGACTACAAAATTAATACAGAAAATGGGAAACTAGGAACAAGAATTTCAACATAAAAGCCTAAACACAGAACAGGGAAAACATGACACTAGTCTGGAAGTGCCCAATGCAAAGCATGTTTCTGTGAGCCACACGCTAAACCATGCTTACAGAGAGCTCAGAAAGAGTAACGCTGGGTTCACACTGCACGGTTTTCAGTCATCGATCGCTGCTCTTCTCACACTGCACGACTGATCGTGACAGAGGCTCACACATTACACAACGTTTGTATAGGAAGAAGCACCAACAACTCCATCTGGGCTACAAACTATGTTTCACAGCCAAACACACAAGAGTTAATATGGGAAATAACGTAAGATCACACGAGAGACAGGCCTTCTCACAAGAGAATGGATTTATTCCTGTCAAAAAGCTTGCAATCCAAGTTGTCTGTACACTGATTTACAGTGAAAAATACAAAACAAAGAAGAATATGAAGGAGAGATGGTTGCTTGCTGATGTTCTGTTACAGGTCTGTTATGACTCCTCCCACTGATCTTCTCCTTGCCCTGTATCTGCTCTCTCATTGGCTGTAGATGTCATTTCCAGTCAAAACACATTTCACACTGACTGTGAGTCACCAACAGGTCCAGATATTCAGCATGCAAAATATCTCATGAGCTTCTGCGAAATGTCTGCGCTTCTCTCAGATTGTGTCATGATTGTCACTCACATGAATGAGCACTGATTGCCTCAATTTCAGGCATTTGCTGCTGATTTCCACAAAACTGTCAGCAAGAGAAAATCAGGCTATATCATGCAGTTTGAACCTAGCATAAGTAACCTTTCAACCTGGACACATTGCTGGTTTCAAAAACATCTGGCATCAAGCATTTCATCTTCAAAAACATCAAGCATTTCATGCTTAACAAAACGAAACAGAATGCAGGACTCTTGAAAGTGGATTTTTAAAAGTTAAAATAACTACTTTGAATTTGACATAATTAAAAATGATGTGCCCATTGCATGAGACACTGAAAAAAAGCATATCAAGCAACACAAAATTAATACCTGTGGCTCTGGATGATATATTGAGGTCTATATTGAGGCAAAACAATTGGTCTGTGCAAGAAACCGAACACTGTTTACAACATTATTACCTGTAATCAATAGAGAGCTACTAGTCATCAAGGTGGCCCTGAATAAGAGGCGACACTGGCTAGAGGGTTCCCATCATCCGTTTTTTTCACAATTTAATTGAACCATAACCAAAAGGTACATTTTCTGTAACATGAAAATAGTTGAAATACGTATTCATTTTTTTGTGTGTTACTTACTATAATAAAGGCACCCTTGATAACCCGAGTGTTAATTGTGATGTCTTTTAAAAATATGCATCATTTTCAGTTGTGTAAAAAAAAAAAAAATGAACACATCAACACTCTGGTGTTAAGGGAAAATATTATTTAAACAAAAATTATTATTTTAATATTTTCTTTGGCCAGTGTTATTTAGACAAACTGAACAAAAACTGTAAACCATAATTTTCGATTATACCAAAATGCACTTTAAACAAACAACAAGGCCATTTACTTTTTCTCAGTGCAGCCTCTCATAGATTGACAGTCCATAGCACAATGTGGACTGTAGGCTAGTTATTGGTTTATGTTCAATGACATGGAAATACATAGAACAATATACTGCCATCTAAGTCTCATTTGTCTTTTCTCAGCAAATATTGATATTAATTTGATCAAGATTTTTGACAATTCCATTAATTTGTAATAAACATGTTTGTATTAAATTTGAAAAGAGTGGAAAAATAAAGGCATTTTCTCCAGTAGTCTCAGACTTCACTGTACATGTGTGTAAACTCTACAATACTGGAGCCATCATCATGTAGATCAAAATGCATTTCCCCTGATGCTATTTTTGTTTTCCGAAGCCTGTTCACACAGCAGTTGTGTCTTTAGGTCTAAATTTAACCGTTTCTTTGGAAATGGAAAGGCCAATTGGAAAATAAGGACTAAATATAATCTCCTGTGTGCGAGCAGACAAAAGAGCAATCTGCTTATTTATCGTGGTTTCATCACCCTTGATCACGTTTCCATAAATACCAGTGGAATGGCTAATACACGCAGCTCTGTTGAATGATGAGGAAGTATTCATCATGAAATGAGTAGGTGAGGCGCTGGATTGGAGACGAGAGGGTGTGGCGGATGAAAACGCTATTATACTGGAGGTTTACAGACTGTTTCCTTTTTGTTGTCTGTCAGCGCTGTGACTCGTCAGCGTGACTTGCCCGCGCTCGGCTGCGTTTCCACAGCACTGACGCCATGAGTTGACCTTAGCTAGTGTACAGTCATGACAGCCATGCACTCAGATGGACCTTGACACACACGATGTGAGTGTGAATATGACGAAGATTAGGACAATTGAGGAAATAACACTGCCCTTCATAATCAACATCATTCCTGAAGGAATATACAAATGTTGAACTTTACAAGTGCATGTCTTCCTAAAGTCATCTGCTGCAACTGAATTAGTCGCTTTGCATTATTGTTCACATGTAAAAAAGTTAAAGACAAAATAGCAAAAGGCCACTGACCTTCCTGTCACCTTAGACTGAATCTATGTGATACGTCATAAAGCTGCTGAAACAATAGCCATTTATTAAGAAGCAATGCAGGAACAAAAGAAAAGGAACCAAAGTGGCATTTGCTAAGGCAGCCATAAGTTCAAGTTCAAGTCAAGTTGAGCTTTATTGTCATTCCGCTACTGTGGGGACATACAGTGGAACGAAATGTCGTGCCTCACAGGACCACGGTGCTACATAAATACAGACATACAACAATGAAGTAAAACACTGTAAACCTATACACAACTAACCTACTGACAGATTTTGACTAAGTTTACTATATATAAATGTTTACCCTATACAACTAAAGATAACGATAAAAAATACAAACTATACAAACTATGTGAATGCTTCACATAAATACTGTACATGTGCAGAGAGAAACATTGTGACTCAAGCAGCTGGCTGGGGAACAGTACAAGATGATTTGTAGTAGTGCATGAGCATGTAAACATACATATATTGCTGAGTATTTTGTGGGATTGTGTACACATAGCAGTGTAAGAAAAGTGTCTAGTGCATAGAGGAGAGTGTGTTACTACAGGTGGTTTGTACGGGCCCACTCACCTGTGTGTAGCACACTTGAATTGCACAAACAAAGTTCACAGTTTTTTCTTTGGTGAGGTAAGTTTGGGGGGGTGTTTGGAGGGGGGGGGAGATCCGTGTTTCAGGAGGTAGGGGTTTTGCATGAGGTTTCAGAGGGGGGTGGGGTGATCTGAGTTAAGGGCTCTCACAGCCTGGGGGAAAAAGCTGTTGAGCAGTCTGGCGGAGCGGGCTCTGATGCTCCGGTACAGTCTTCCTGATGGTAGGAGCTGGAAGAGACTGTGGGAGGGGTGGGTGGGGTCCTTCACGATGCTGTTGGTTTTGCTGGAGCATCGTGCAAGGAAAATGTCCAGGATGGATGGGAGAGGGGCACCGATGATCTTTGCAGCCGTGTTCACTGTCCGCTGGAGGGTCTTGCGGTCAGCAGCACTGCAGTTCCCGTACCAGACAGTGATGCAGCTGGTCAGAACACTCTCAATGGTGCCCCTGTAGAATGTGGTGAGGATGGGTGGTGGGAGACTTGCTCTTTTCAGCCGGCGGAGAAAGTGTAGGCGCTGTTGTGCCTTCTTGGAGAGTGACATGGTGTTGGTGGTCCAGGTGAGATCCTCCGTGATGTGCACCCCCAGGAATTTAGAGCTGCTGACTCTCTCTACAGTCGAGCTGTCGATGGTCAGTGGGGGGTGGTCAGTGGAGTTCCTCCTCCTGAAGTCCATCACAACCTCCTTTGTCTTCTCCACATTTAGGGACAGATTGTTAGCGCCACACCATTCAGCCAGCTGTGCCACTTCCTCTCTGTAGTGCGTTTCATCGTTGTTGCTGATGAGACCTACCACTGTTGTGTCATCAGCAAACTTGATGATGTGGTTGGAGCTGAACTTGGCAGTGCAGTCATGGGTCAGCAGCGTGAAGAGCAGCGGGCTGAGCACACAGCCTTGTGGGGCACCTGTGCTCAGTGTGGTAGTGCTCGAGGTGTTGTGGCCGACACGGACTGACTGAGGTCTTCCGGTTAAAAAGTCCAGGATCCAATTACAGAGGGAATTGTTAAGGCCCAGCAGGTTTAGTTTATTTATGAGCTGTTGTGGGATTATTGTGTTGAATGCCGAGCTGAAGTCATAACTATTTACTATTGGTTTGCTTGAGGTTACTTTTGGTTTGGGATTTAAATGTTTATCGAATATAAATGCAGCTTATGCAGCTTGTTGTAAATATATTTATTATTATTTTTAATATTATCATTAAGTGATTGTACTTATCATTAAGGAACCTTCCAGAGCACCATGGCAACTGCATTGCAATCAAGGTCAGAAATTAATGGGGGCTGGTGCAAAAAAATGTCACCAAAATTAGAGGTAAGGGGCAAAAATGCCCCTGCACAATAAAATACATCTATTACATCTGTCACAGTTAAAGGGGTCATCGGATGCCCATTTTACACAAATTGATATGATTCTTTGGGGTCTTAATGAAAAGTATATAACATTGGTTAAAATTTCTCAATGGTAGAGTAAAAAACACCTTCTTTATCCTGTCAAAATCAGCTCTGTCTTCAGCACGCTGTTCTAGTCCGTGTTTCTTTAAATCCTAGTGAGCTCTGCTGACTCCGCCCCTCTCTTCTGTGGAGTGACGAGCAGACCATAGATATGTGTAGATTCCCTATTCGACCGCTCCAGATACGTTGACGCATCAGCCGTCTCCCATTCACCATAACAATCAATGAATATTCAAAGATATACAAGCATATAACTTGCTGTTGTAGATGCACACAGTCAATGCACTCAACGATTCGCAGACCTTTCCAAAAATGGCAGATGGCTTACGTATCGCGGTCCATAGAAACAGTCGATAATGAAGCATCTAGGTATATATATCTATGGAGCATACTAAACTTCAGCCGCGAAACTGGTTAACTAGCACATATTAGGAAAGGCGATTTGCAAAGATTCATAAAAACCCTTATACTCACTTCTTCTGTAGATAAAGCTGGATCACGAATGATTCGGGCGAACATAGACGCATTTAGGTAGATCGGGGATCGGCGAATTCCTTTCAAAGCGAAAGTAACATTAATCCTCTGCGTCTTCAGTGGCTCAGATGTCGGGAGTAAAGGACGACTGCTATATTCATTATCACATCCAACAACTAAACACCTCAATCGCTTAATTGGAGACACCTTGTCTTCCCCTGCACCGGAGGTGGACAGCTTTCAGCTCACTCAGGGCGGGTCTAAGGTAAAACGGTCTTGTCAATCAACTATCATGGGAGGGGCCTGTGCAGAACTACATCATTCTGACAGGAATCTCAGAACAGCCTGATTTGAGAAAGAGGATTTTAAAATAGGGATTTAAAAAAAAAACACTGGGTGGATTTTTATCATTATAGGATGGATGTGTATACACACTTCCAACACACATTTATGTTCAAACAACTTGTAAAGTGAATTTTGCATCCGATGACCCCTTTAAAATGAAATGAAAATGAGGTAAATTTTCGATTACGGCCTTACATTTAGAATAGTAGTGAAACATTACATTTTAAAGTGAGTCGACCTTGTTAAAATAGGGTGCACATCAGAGTGCTCTCAAAATAAAGTGCACCATTTAACAAAATGTGAGATAAAAATGCGGAAGGTAATTTCAACAGCTAAAAATGGCATTATGTTTTTTTTTGGCTGAAATAGAAATAGGCCAAAAAAAATATGCCTAAATTGAAAATAAAAACATGACTTTACTGGAAAATGTGATCTGTGAATCATCATACATAACAGTATATTTTGTCATATATCATTGAAAAGGTCTCAACTAGCAGAATACAACAATAACAATAATGCTATTAGGAGACCAACACCAGCAAACAACTATATCCAGGGCAAGGCAAAAGAGTAATCCAAAACACAGGCAATGGTCAGGGCAGGCAGCAAACAATCACAAAACAAGGAAACAGTCCAAGGTCAAAAATAAGGCAAGGCAAGAACAAGGCAATGCAAACAAGGAGAATCGCTCAGAAATGTCTGCTAACAGTGGAACAAGACTTCGCCATGAAAGTGTGTTTGTGTGCCGCTTAAATAGTCCTCCAGACAGGAAACAAGGGTGTATGCAATCAGTTCCTAGGCATGGGGTCTTATGGGTAATGGAGTCCGTGAAACAGTTGCAAAGGTCCAGGATGGAGTGCCCTCTAGGGGACTTCATGGGCACTCCAGCAGGAGATTGTGACACACACATTTAAAGCAGGCAGGGTTAACCTTTCAGTAGGAATCAACACTGATTACAGTAAGACTTTCAAAATCCTTCATCACTTGAATTAAGATTACAAAAAAAATAACTTGAAAGCACAGCGACCACAAAATCAGACTTTAGCATCTCTTTTTACTTTGAGATCGTTCTGAGGTTAAATACAGATTTAAAATCATAACAAGAAACCGTTTAATAGCTATGATACTGTTTTTGAAATTAAATCTTTGCATAGTTATGACAGGAAACACCGGCATCTAACAATGCCTTGGAAAAAATAAAGCATATACATAAACCCAAACATGAAATAAAACAGTTATCAAATAAGCATGTGTCCTATTCTGTATCCTAAACTCCTGAAACATTAGTGTCTCATATTTTAGAGCAGCCAATGCAATTTGGGAATGAAATCAGTCATATCTGTATGTGTGTGAAAATATTAAGATGTAAACCCCTTTGTAATCGTTAACATTTTCCTAAGTAACTGTAATGTAATTACACATTTTTCTCAGTGACTGTAACAGATTACAGTTACATTTATTTTGTAATTAAATTACATAATCCTGTTACATGTAACTAGTTACTCCCCAACACTGATCACATACATTTATTCAGAGCTGATTCCAACGATCCCAAACACAACATAACAATGTGCAGATCTTGAGATAATCCTCATAGAGTGGCATTACATGCTGCTTTGCTAAAGCTATAAATCCAGGATCCGATCGCATCACGATGATAATGCAACGTTTTCAGTGTCATTTGAAGACGTCGAGTGGGTGGGTAGGGACGATAAAACCAATCGGGGACTGTTTTACAGCTGAAGCACACTTGGATTGGATTGATCACTCAGATTGACAGTTCCTGCATTTATTCTCCATAGAATAGAAACAACTGGAAGATCAGCATCCATCCATCAGGATCTTATTACCTACTCTTTACATAAGTACATTAGGTGGACCATCTCTCAATCTGAGTGGGGCAGTCCCATCCTTTAGCCTCACCACTGGTTTAGATCAGCTCATGTGCAACAGATTTATTTTTACGCATTTTTGCAGCATTGAACAATATAACCAGTCACACACTTTTCTGGAGCTTACATTAGTTTACATTAGTCACCACTGAATATGCCAGTTTTGTTCCATGCACACGCTGACTCACTGAACTCTGAATTCAGTGCAGAATAATGTAAGCAAGTGACTTTGCAGTATAGACAGCTTCAGTGATTCTAACAGGAGTTTTTTGGAGGAGTGCAGAACTTGCTGTAGACTGAAGTTATTGACCACTTCAGTGATGGGGAGCACTCTTTGCTCACTTTCTGTTGGCTATATAATCTACCCTCAGTTTGAATAACCATTTTTCATTCAGTTTCCCCAAACACAAAAAACGTTTTATGTATTCTATTTATCAACTTTAATAATCATTATTAAAATATCAAGAGCAATAATTGACAAAATTGCAGGCTTAACCTATAAGCTCCTTTTTTAATGTATATATTTTATAGGCTTTTTAAACCACACAATTGTTTTGTAAATACATGTGTGCCACCTTTCAGTAGCATTAAACATAAATACCATGTCAGGTGCAGCTTCTACTCCCCCTTTGCAGTGTAAAGATGGCTTTTATTAATGTTTATAACATTTTATTGGTAACAGTCAATAGGATCCTTATTGACTAAAGCCGTGGTTTTCAGTCCTGGTCCTGAGGACCCTCTGCTATACACATTTTGTGTGTCTTCCGTATTTAACACACCTAAATCAGATCATCAGCTCATTAGGAGAGACTCCATGAACTGAACTGAGTGTTTCAGATAAGAGAGACATACCAAATGTGAAGAGCGGGGGTCCCCAAGACCAGGATTGAAAACCACTGGACTAAAGTAATGGGTTAAATTTAAGTATTTAACATTTAATAAGATATTTACAAAAACAGCCCTTACTAAGCTAAAAAATGCAACTGGAAATTAATTCCAAGTGGGCAAATATTGCAACCTTAATAAAAATGATAATTTCTGACCCTGATGGCAATGCCCTGGCAACCCTCTTAACAGTAGTAACACTAGTAATCATTAAATTTTCTAGATTTACTTTGCTCAGTTTTCTTTTATACAGTATAGCAGTAAATGTAATAGTTATCACAGAGAGGAACAAACACGGAGACGGTTGCTCACTGACGTCCTGAAGGAATTTCCATGGCTGAGTGTAACAGGCCTCATTTGATCCTGATGATCCAGTCATGGTGATGTAATGATAAGGCCTCTGGAAGAGCGATCACAACTGCGTCACATGGGAGACAGTTTTCCAAATCATGGCTTGAGTTGAGTATTTCGCGGAGAAGAGCCATCATCGCAACCATTATAACGCAAACAATGACAGATACATTCAGGATAGTAGACATGGCAGTGGCACTCAACCCTCAGCTCAATCTGTCTCGGACTGCACATGGGAATTGCTTGTCATGTGGGAAAAATCATTTCCCCGGCGTGTATGTTAATGTAATACTCTACTCCAATCTGTCAGAGGATGCATTTTAAGCAAAGAGACAAGATCAGTTCAGGAGACTGAGATGACACTAATAAAGCAAGTACAATTGTGTCATTTTTTGGCTATTCCTTTTTTGAACCTGAAATGCTTCTAATTAAAAGCCCAGACTTAATATTGAAGACACATGTTACTTACTTAGCGGTGTTATTAAAGCAAGCATCGCTATTACTTTTGCTCATACAGCAGGTTTGTAGGTTGGAATTTGTACTAGAAACATTAATAATGCCTAAAATTATGTAGACTTATAAAAGGTCCAGTATCCAATTGACACAGAGACCCAAGCCATATCTGGAGATCAAAATATCATAGAGATTTTTTGGTATAGGTTAATTTTACCTGGGCTAGTAAACAACCTCCCAAAACATCCTACTGACATTTACTGCTGTTTGAACTTTATGTGGGAAGAGTCTAATCATAAGTAGGTAACACTTTAAATTAGGGAACACTATTAACTCGTTGCTTATTAGCATGCTTTTTAATAGCATATTGACTGCTTAGTACTGTAGTTCTTGTAAAACACATATTAATGACCATAATCTAGAACCCATAATACTACCAGAATACCTAAACATAACTACTACTACAACAACAACTAAATAGTTTTTAGCTCTTTTTGGAGTTTGATAGGTGCAGTAGTGGTTGGTATTGGGGTGCAGATCTGGCTGGTTTTCCTTGTTCAGTTAGCTTGCCATTTCTTTTTTTCATGAATTTGCATTCAAAGTCTACTTGGCTCACAAATCTGAGGAAAACACAGGCCCTGTTAGAATGGGCATGATGCTTCTGTAGCAGGTCGTAACACAACAAATACTCTCGAAGTGGAAAAATGTACTCATGCATTTCTGTAATGTGTCCTTGGCTGTAAAACCGTGTTTTGAACATCTGATCTAATCTTGCTGTCGACAATGGTACTGTTACTGGAATAAAGGTTTTCCTGTAGCTCAAATGGTAGAGCATGGCGCTAGCAACGCCAAGATCATGGGTTCGATTCCCAGGGAAAGCAAGAGCTGATAAAATGTAAAACTGTAACTTGAATGCAATGTAAGTCGCTTTGGATAAAAGCGTCTGCTAAATGCATAAATGTAAATGTAAAGGGCTTGTTATAATTAACATAATTCTACACATCTTGTTTTTTCAGTTTTGACAGCTTAAAGTATTTTTTCCAAGCTGTCACTGAATGTGCAGATGAGTTTTTTCCCATGACTCGATCTCGCTCTTTCTTGTGCTGATTGTGACCCTGACATGATAAAGAGACAGATGACATGATCTGATCTCTCTTCTGTGAATGGATGCTGCACACAGTCTCCCGTCCAGAACAGAGATCAGCCTTAGATCTCGTATCCAAAAGCCCGTATAAATTTAGCAACTGATGTTATGGTATAAATACAAACACTTTTGGGCTTGACTCATGGATGGGAAAAAGCATTAAAGACAAGTTCATCTTAATTTTGTCAGGCATTGATGTTTTCATTGGACAGCACTTCATGTTTAATTATGATGGAAATGTGCAACAGATGTGAGATAGATACAGAAATGACAAACAAGAAAGCTGTAATGCTAAACACTGTCCAGATGTCTTTTATGTCATAACACTACAATAATGCATGTATTATGTACAGTGTTGGGGGTAACTCATTACAAGTGATGCGAGTTATGTAATCAGAATATTTTTAAGTATTAGTTACGTAACTAGTAAAGTTACGTGTTACTTTTTAATTTATAAGAAAATAGTTACTTTTTCAAACAAATAATGCCAGTTATTTTGTTTTCCCATGTATTGACTGACAGCTCTCCTGTCCCAATGTTGAGAGAAATCAGGAGTAAGTGCAGAGATTGTGTGCTCTGTGTATGGTTAGTTCTAGAGTCTAGACTTATTGTGAACATACATTTACTCATCTCACTTGCACTTGCAAAAACAGATTCAGTATAGTAAAGTAAAGTAAAGTAAAGAACAGTTCAGTTCAGTAAAGAACAGTAAAATGCAAACACAGAATATGACGCAAATCTGCAACTATTGAATTGAATTATGAATTTAATCCTATTTTATTAACCAATGTTTTTGCTACTGAGATTCGATTATCAAATTCAATCATACTAATAAGCAAAAATTACCTCAGATGAACTAACATTTGTGCTTCATTTGTTTATTGCTGAAGAGTGTTCAACTTTCTTCTCTTGCATTCTGCCGTACAGACATGAATTTGTTTTCATTCAGCCTGAGGCTTATTCATTTCACTTTTTGGTGTGAAAGGGATTTTAAATTGACCAAAAATAGAACTTTTTATATAAAAAAACAAACAAGCAAGCCCAGCCCAGATTTGAAAAGTAACGCAAAAGTAACATAACGCATTAAATTTCATAAAAAGTAACTAAGTAACGTAATTAGTTACTTTTTTTTAGGGAGTAACGCAATATTGTAATGCATTACTTTTAAAAGTAACTTTCCCCAACACTGATTATGTAGCATGAATATTTGCTTATGGGAATCATCACAGTTTTCCTATAGATGCATTATGGGTATTTACACTGGCTATCTTGGAGAGATTGTAACAGTGACGTTGGAATGCGTCACTCTTCACCTGCCATTGTTTTGTGTCCATGTGAGAACATCTTTATAACACACTGACATGTGAGGTCAGATTTTAATTTGCTAAGCATCTGCTTTGCGTGCTCTGTCAATGCAGGACAACGGTATAAAAATACCATCATTGTTTATGTACTGATTTCTCCCTTGCTATGACAAGTATGGGATTAGAGATTGCTCACATGACATCAGACCCATGAACATGCATACTGATGATGTCACAGACTTCAGATAAAGGCAAAGAAGAAAGGTGAAGAGCAGAAGCCATGTTGAGAGGAATTTGTCCAGTCTTAAAGCAGAATGTTTGTTGAGTTTGGGATTAAGTGGCATTAGCATGTCAATGTCATGTTCAAAGAGCTCCTTCACGTTCAAAAAAAGCAAACCTGTTCTCTTAGGCCATGTTGAGAAGGCTGTTACATTGTATTTTCCGAACCACACAAAAGCCAAGGAAAACAGAACATAAGCGACGCGACTTCAAAGGTGGGTATAAGCTCCCGTTCAATGCCCGTGGCCAAAGCGCGCTGCCCAGTTTGGCTGGTTCAGTCGTCATGCGACTCGTGCTGCATTTGCATAAGAATTTTCCACTTGAGCGAGTTTTTCAGCTGGCGTTGAGTCAAACGAGAAAAACAAAGTGACTGGCATTATGAACGCTGGACAACTTCTCCACCTTTGCGTCTGGCATCAGCTCAGAGACAAATTCAAGTATGTGCTGCTGCCTCATAGGACTAGCGTGTCACTTTGGACGAGGTCACCCGTTCTCGAGCCAACACACATGCATAAAACTGTTTGTTCAAGAGCTTTTTGGTTTCATTTTCCACCGCCTTACCCAAAATCTGCCATGTTCAATTTATTCTTCATAATCAATGCCTCTGGCTCTGTGCGATTTCTTGCATCATAGATGAAATTGGGCGGCTTATCCAATGAGGATGATTTGCTATCTCAGACGCTTCCGTATTCAGGAGATATGCCTGTTTTTATAGTGCATCCCTAATGATGAGGTATCACTTGGATCATTTAGGTCAACATTTGACATAAACCTGACGAAATTTAAGGCATTATAACTCCTACAAACTACTGAAACAACAACTCAAAGACAACCCAACCCAAACGTGAGAACCCAACCGTTTTACACAAAGATTATGAAAAGAAAGGGTGACCACACCTGTTTAGGATCTGATAAACCACCGCATGGTCTGACTTCCAAAGTCAATGTTGTGTCACGTCTGTAGCGGAGGACAGGAGGAAGCACACGGTGTGAAAGAACACGCCCGTGACAAAACCTCATCACCTACAGACTCATCCACCCCACAAAAGATGAGCTAATATGCCATAAGATTTCCATCATTCCAGCTTTTTTTATGTGTAATGCTACTCTAATGGTGCACTTTGCGGTATTGTCAGCCTGTAATGAATTGCTTTGGCCAGGCTATATTCAAGCAAATAAGAAAGACCTCTCTTGTGCTGGACTGAGAACAAGACCAAGTCAATATAATACTAATTTCCAGTGCAGACTGTGTAAGTTTATTGATTAGTGTATTGATATTAGTATGGACTGCATGAGTTGAAACATATGCAAAATAATTAACAAGACACTGACAGGAAAATTAACAATTTTGTAAACACAGAAACAGCAGCAGAAGTGTGACTGGTCAATAGCTATGTTCCATCTATATATTTTTATGCAAATTTTGGAATATTGCATAAAAACGCTGCATGGAAATGCCAATATGTGCATAAAATCTTAAAATGTGCTTAAAAAAACTTATTTGCAGATCCATTTTTTTTTCATCCGATAAGAAAACATGTGCATAAACTATGATGGAAACACATCTAACTATTAAATTCCTTGATGCTTGAACGTTAACAGATTGTGTGATTGAATAACTGGTCTAACCAGCGCACCAAATCTCATCGCACACCATCTCAAATGTTGTTTTAATCATTCTGAAATGCCTGAGCCAAAGTCCGTTGTCCAAATGATTTGGTATGTTACCTCCCTGAACTGTCTCACACAATTGCGTTCCCAAACATCATCCACCTTTGAACCAGTTTGTTATTGTGTTTCGTCTGCATGCTTTGAGGTGGAAGTCATTTATTATTTAGGAAAAAAGAGCCACCGTTTTCCCTGATTGCAGCCACTTTTATTCTTAATATTAATATTTTGTGCAGTTTCCCAGGAATGACGATTTTGTTCTCTTGAACACGTGGAATGAAAGCGGTGCTTTATTTGCAAATTGTTTATGCGATATTCTAATTTTCCTCATAAGTTAAATTCACAACAAGCTAATGACAAATAAAATGTCTAGAATAAAGAGAAGCAACAATCTTTAAAATAAATAAATAAGTAAATAAATCCTTAGTTTAACTTTGGCCAAAACTCTTATAAATCACGTTTGTATTCATGTTAGTTTCACAAATTAGAACAAATTATTTACATTTATCAAGTTCCCCCTGCTGTCTGACGGATCTTCAAACTTTGGGTTACGACCCAGTGATTTGGAAGCACAGCTGTATAGTCTAGTCGTTCGACCCAGAGGAAAGAAAGCCTAGCCCAATGTTTTCCCCCCGGACGTTGTGAATATTAGCAACGGCCTTGCTAACTTCCATGTGTGCATGGGCCCTAATAGAAAGCAGATATAATTAATATGAGATTCCTGTGTGTGATTAATGATATTGATTCAATTTTCCAATCCCGTGTTTTTCCCCAGTTCTGAAAGTTTCATCGGTATTGCCATGGCCAATTAGAATGATTGCTCACTGCTGGCATCAAAGGATGCTGGGAGAACGTATCTCACATTGGAACTCGCATGCTTGGAGGACAGAAAAACAAGTCTGATGTCTCTCATTAGCCTTTGTGCATAATCAGAAGGGATGGATGGAAAATGTCAGCTATTCAAATAATAAGTATAAATGATTACATGAATAATAAAACGAGCCACTAACAACCACAGCTGGACGTACATCTTCATCTGTTTCAGTGAAAACTCTTCATGTAAAAGCTCTGCAGTGTAAATACCACAGCAGAAGGAAAGGTTAGCCCACTAAGTTGTAAAAACTGATAACGGAACTGTTAGATTAAGCACAATGAAAATATAAAAGCAACAGCCTTTATCAATGTCTGGCTCAAAGGCGTAATGGAGCTATCTCAAATGCAAATGTGTATATTGTAGGCAGCCTTGACCCTGTGTCTACCCTTGTGTATCCGCTTGTGTTTCACAGTCCATCTCTCTCATGAGCCAAGATGTACTAACTGTTGAACGCAGGTAAATAAATGACATTATTCCAGCTGAAGTTAAAGAAATCGTTCACTCAAAAATCTAAAATCTTGGACTAAATTTTTCAAGCTTCAAAAATGACACAAAGAAAGTCCTGTTAATACATTTGAAAGTGTATATGGCTTTGATGTTTTGGGTATATCTAACAGGCAATTCTTGATCTCATAAACTATCATTAGTTTTTGCTGGGAGGCAAAGTTAAATTTCATAAGTTTTTCATGATTTTTTATTTAACTTAAACGTTGTACTAGAGCACTGCCTTTGAAGTATTGTTTGCTTATCTTTATTTCCTATTGTAAAAACTTTTATAATGGCTATTATTGTTCATTAAAACCAACATTAAATGAACAGAGGCAGTGTTGTGAATATATCAAATAGTTTTATTGTAATTGCTCTAGCGTTATGCATCTTCATATTATTTATTCAAATATTTCCTGAATGGACTTTTCTGACCATAAAAACAAAACAACAGTCTCTCCTTCACTCCAGTTCACATGTTTTCTGTCACCATTTGACTTTTTTCCCCCCTTCAAACGCTGAAACAACTGTTTATACAGCATGCACTGTTTCGTTCCCCAGGTTAAAGGTGGGCTTTATAACGATGATAATGTGGGGTTAAGCACAGTGTGGAAAGCCCTAATAATTCACTACATTGGAAGTTTTTCAGTGAATTACAATGTTAAAATTCTGGTTCTCTTCTTCACACAACTCTATTACATAACTTCAGAAGACTAATAATAGTTTGCACAATATCGCTTTTATGATGCTTTTACTGTGCTTTTGCATCCCCATTGTAGCTTAATGGAAAAGAGCAACAGTACATTAGTAAAATGTCTTTCTGGTTGACCAGGGAAGTCTTGCTGGTTAAGTTAATTAAGAAGTCAGGATGCAGCTCTTTTCAGCATGATCACGCAACAAATACTTGCATTCTCCAGTCCCTTCCAATAAATAATAGTATGGCTGATGGAAAATCCAAGAGGTGACAAGGTTCAAACCTAAATTTAGAAGACATCTGGCTTGCTTAGTTGGTGACACTTCATTTCCAGCAATATGGTCGACTTGATTGAACAGAAACTTTTTGAACTGAACTGAGCTGGACGATGCCATCACTGAATTCAATAATGAAATGCCTTTAACTGAAAATTGAGTGTTTAATCTTGTCATTTTACATTATTGACACTATTTTCCCATTTTGATATTGTGCAGTTGCTTTGTCACAATTTGTATTGTTAAAAGCGCTATATAAATAAAGGTGACTTGACTTGACATCTGCTCTGTGTGATTTTAGAAACTCTACATGTGTATTGTAACATCAGCTGTTTGACCCCTGCACTGAGATAAACTGATCATGGAAGAACAACAGCAAGAGAAAAGAAAGAGTCTCAAAATACACTAGCTTAGTATCGCTTAGAAAATGTTCTGCCAGAGCTTGTGATCCTTCTGGATTTCATTTTAATGATTGGTCAAATCTTGCTATACAATATTAGAGATTGCATTTGTTAATTTTCTTTCTAGGAGGTCTGCTTGCTAGATCCTTGAGACCTCTTCACTCTCAGTGATCTTAATTTCAATGGCCATGGAAATTACTTCAATATTGAGGTCATTTGTGCAATATGTTTTACACCTGAAACAGCAGAGGGGGGCAAAAGAGTAAGGCTTGCAATTATTAGATTGCAATTGATGTGACAGCATATTGAGCAGGTATGTTGCAGCAGGGCCTGCTTGTTGCGTCCAATCAACTAACATGGTTTTATCATGTGCCGGCTTTATTGATTGTGTAATAACATTTCTTCTCCGCAGGGTACCCCGCCCTAACTAGAACCAGATGAGGTGTATCATGTCATACTTGGAGGAGAACGAATCGAACATGACAAAAGTGGGTGGGTATTTTATATTTCTGATACAAAGAAGCGGGAACACATTTCTAAAGGGATATTCTCATGAAATAAAGGACTGCAGCTGTTGTGCAGATTGAAAAAGCGTTATGTTGGTAATGGGGTGACAGTCAGAGAGGAGAGCAAACTCCAGCAAGAGCTGTTTAATGCTTCTAGGGTACATAGGGAGGGGACACACCTGTACTGATACAGACAGCATAACTTGACAGATGATGCGTGTTTCTTCATTTTTTTTTCTTTGAAATGTCATGAAAACAACACATTGCATCACACATTACACAACTTGCAACTCAACAGTCCAACATAATCCAGCACTAACCATCACTATTAGTATTGTAAGTTAGGGTACCCTTTAGGGTTGTGGAGTTTATAGAGTTTATAGACCTTTTACACAAGCAAGAACCACTCTTTGTTTATTCAGAATGTGTAAAAATATTGTCAAATGTGATGTATTAGTACTCTGTGTTTACCACAGTATGTTTAGAGAATGGTGGCACATCATTTTGAACTCTTTCAGAAATCAAATATGAACTATTTCTTAGATATGACTAAGCAGTGGGCACAATCCCGTCTGCAGCAGCAAAGACAGCCCATGTGCCGTGAGTCAGAAAACACCTCTGATGGCTTGATTGGCCTCATGAATTTGAGTCTGACCACAATTCCCACATTTTAACTGCCTGGCATACGGCCACATTTATTACATTTGTGTGTACTTCAAAGTTCATTTGGATTCCTGAGCCTGCAGTACTCGCATTGCCTCAGTCATGCATTAGAGTCATGTGCAATACTAAAACAGACCATAAACTTAAAGGCAGTCGTTATGTTTCATATATTTTCGGGTGTTTTCTGCTCAGCATAAGCTTAATAATGTCTTTGATGGACATCAAGGCTGGAGTTTTGAGGCCAGCTGTATTTAAAGGACCACTGTGTGTTACAGCGTGCGCTTTTGACTTTACATGTTTTAACTGTTAGCACTTCTTTCAGTTGATTGGGAGACTTTCAGTACATATGTATGTGTGCTTAAAGGAACAGTTCACTCATAAATTAAAATTGTCAGAACATATACTTCTTCCTTCTTCCTTCAAGTGTATTTGTATAGTGCTTTTCATGATACAGCATACATATACATATACAGTAGGTAGTAAAAAACACTATCATGTATGATTACGCTTCTATGGCACCATAGGTGGTTTGATAGACTTGGCTGGTTTAAGCTGTTCTAGCTGGTCAGCCAGCTGGCCCCCCAGTCTGATCAGCTGACAAGTGCTGAATACTCTCCTAAAGCCATCAAACCAGGCCAGGCAAACTATCCAAGACCAGTAAACCACCTTAAACTGATTTGTGCTTTTTTTTTTCCAAAGGTGTTTTTAACAGAAGGTTCAAGCTGCTGTTTTCCATACAATGAAAGTGGATAATAACAATGGCAGTAAAGCTCTAAAAATACAAGAGTAACATAAAAGTTCTATAAAAGAAGTCCATAAGACTTGTATTCCATGCCGTTTGAAGCCATAGAGGTTGTAAACCAGAATTAATGTAATTATTCACTGAAATATTCTCATGAGTATCATGAATGCGTTAGATTTGTGTAAAACTCCAAAAACCTACCTATGTTCAATGAACAATTAAAAATAGGAGCAGTGAAACACCAACAACATTTCTTCCTTTTCACATTAATTAAGATTCAAAGTAAACTAATACATTTTGATGTTTGCACCACATCAACCAGCTCCATTATTATGGCTTTTCTGATGTTGTAGACTTGCTTGGTAGTACACCTGGTACAGCTTTGCACTTACCTGGATATGAATCTGCTGAAACAAAAGTCACAACAAAAGAGCTAAAAGACTCTAAGCTAAAATGGCATGGTTATTTCAGCAAATGTGTTTTTATTTCATGTTTGCTTTTGTTAACACTTAGTGGGTTTAGTGTAGGTGGTACGTTAATTTCAAACACGATAGAGCATAAACCTTTCAATGTCACTCATCGGACATGCAGTTTTCGAACTGTTGCGATACATATAACAACCAATATAATAAAACATTGGCAGATTCAGATCTGTTTCAAATAACACTGAACACACTTTTAACATTATTCACTGGACATTTCATTTAGAAAGTGTTGCAAAACATGTAAGAAGCAGCATAATATCGTTTTGCAGAAATGCGTTTTTTCCAATGAACCTGGGTTGGTTTACATACAGCTGGAAGTGCAGCAGACTTTTTGGAGATTGACAGCAATGACTCCATGAACATCTGGAACAGTAGTTCTTAACAACTGCCTCAACAGTACAACAAATTCAGCTCTGAATCAAAGCAGCAGAGGCCTTGAGAAGACTTTGAGGACTTCACTTAACATCTTCAGCTGATTTATTTCATGGATGCAGTGAGATGACATCTCTTGCTTTAAAAACTAGATTTACATGTGACATCCATAAATTATATTTATTTGGAAGAAATGTTGTCACTCATTGTCTAGCCTTAACTGACCTTGGGAGCAGAAAATGTGCATGTCCAAGAATATTCATCAAACAAGAGTTATCATTTAGCTACAAACTTCATCCATCCACTCATATTCTTGTACCCTTAAAATTCCATATGTACATAATCCTCCATAACATGAAAGCCAGCCCTAACAAACCTCCAACTGCTTTATTACTATATAAAAATAAAATAGATAATTTTTTTAAGACGTGTGGGTGAGAAAGCAAGAGAGAATCCATCTTTTCTATAACTTTATGTCTCCCATGACCCTGGAAAGTGCTGGAATATACAGAATCAAACCGTCAAACTAATGATGAATCTAGCAATGATAACCCACCTGTTTCCCACGTTTGCCAGAGATTATATTATTTTTTTTCCAATGAAGGCTGTTAAAAATATTAGAGTTATTTCCATAGTTTTCGGGGGGTTTTATAGTGGCAGTTTGGGAATCACCACAGGTTCAGCCACCAGCTAATGCTCTTTAAAACCCAGTTAAAATCTTAGCATGATTTGAGCATAGTGTTTCCCCACTAACCCTGTGCCTTTCCATTGAAGAGTTATTACTGATATGTTCATTTCAGATGTATTCCATCGAGAACCACAGGTGTTGCATTGTCACATGCAACAGGATGGATCATAGTGGAGTTTACCATTTGTATCAAATGTTTTGAGGTTTGACTGTTTCTTTACCTGGTAATAACAAACCCCGAACCTACAACATGTGTCAGTGGTCCTAGCTGTGACACACACAAAAGCTCACATGTATACAGGACATATACAGTCAGGGAGTACCAGGGGCTTGGGACAGACAAAGGTCAGGATAATCAGATATCAGGTAGGGCAGATGTGAATAGAGGTGGCCCTGGCAAGTGGAACCACCAGCTAGGCAGAGAAAGACAAGCAGGGACAGAGAGTCTCTGTAAGTGAACAGAACTGTACAGGGTTCTGGAACAACAGACATGACAGTACAGGACAGATTGTGAGAAAACTGGCCAGACTGCTAAAACAATAGACACAACACAACAGGGTGAGACAACACACAACAAATTACTAGAGGACATGTGTCAAACCCAGCTCCTGGAGGGCCACAGTCCTGCAGTTTAGTTCCAACCAACTTCACAACACCTGCGTGGAAGTTTTTGAAGACTTTGATTAGCTGGATCAAAAGACTTTGATTAGTTGGATCAGGTGCGTTTAATTAGGGTAGGAGCTATGCAAGACAGTGGCCCTCCAGGAGCTGAGTTTGTCGCATGTGCTAGAACAAATGTGAGGATTTCCAGTCAGTATTTAGACCGTATCATAGTACTGAGACTGCTCTCATCGGAGTTACAAATGACCTGGTCTTATCATCTGATCGTGGTTGTATCTCTCTATCAGTGCTACTGGATCTTAGCGCTGCTGACCACAACATTCTTTTGAATAGACTAGAAAATTATGTTGGCATTAGTGGAAGTGCATTGGCATGGTTCAAATCTTACTTATCTGACGGCCATCAATTCAGTGAATGAAGAGGTATCATACAGATCACAAGTGCAGTATGGAGTACCTCAAGGCCCAGTACTAGGACCGTTGCTTTTCACACTTTACATGTTACCCTTGGGAGATATCATCAGGAAACATGGTGTTAGCTTTCACTGTTATGATACTCAGCTCTATATTTCTTCGTGGCCCAACAAAGCATACCAGTTTGCAAAAGTAACGGAATGCATAGTTGATATAAAAAACTGGATGACTGGTAATTTCTTCCTGCTAAATTCCGAAAAAACACAGATGTTAATTATCGGACCAAAAACCTCTGCATGTAATAACCTAGAACATTGTCTAACACTTGATGGCTGCCCTTGGTGTGCTATTTGATAGCAATCGTTCCTTTGAAAGACACGTTTCTAGCATTTGTAAAACCACATATTTCCATCTCAAAAATATATCTAAATTATGACCTATGCTCTCAATGTCAAATGCAGAAATGTTAATTAATGTATTCATGACCTCAAGGTTAGATTATTGTAATGCTTTATTGGCTGGTTGTTCTGCACGCTTAATAAACAAATTACAGATGGTTCAAAATGCAGCAGCTAGAGTTCTTACTAGAACCAGGAAGTATGAGCACATTAGCCCGGTTCTGTCAACACTGCACTGGCTCCCTATTAAACATTGAATACATTTTAAAATCTTGCTAATTACTTATAAAGCCCTGAATGGTTTAGCTCCTCAGTACTTGAGCATTATAGTCCTTCACGTCCGCTGTGTTCTCAAAACTCTGGCCGTTTGATAATACCTATAATATCAAAATCAACTGCAGGTGGCATATCCTTTTTCTATTTAGCACCCAAACTCTGGAATAATCTACCATTGTTCGGGAGGCAGACACACTCTGTCAGTTTAAATCTAGATTAAAGACCCATCTCTTTAACCTAGTTTACACATAACACACTAACACATTTCTAATATTCAAATCCATTAAAGGATTGTTAGTAGGGGTGGGAATCTTTCAGTACCTCACAATTAAATTCATATTGATTCTTGGGGTCATGATTCAATTTTTAATTGAATCACGATTTTTCGTTTTTTTTATCATGATTTTTCATTAAAAAAATTGTGAGATGGGAGGAAAAAATATATTTCAGTGCTTTCTCTCGCAATTATATAGTTGGGTAATTATACTGTATATAAATTGCGGGCATCAGGGAGCCATTATTAATATGCAATGCATTGAATGCACGCTCGCTTTTTACTTTCACTTTCAAGATTTTGCATTCACACGTACTCTGTGTATACTACGGAGTGGCAACATACCACACATTTTACAAGATTAGATGTTTGTCAGGGGTGCTCAGGATCTGCAAGTAATGCGAATTACATAATCAGATTACTTTTTATTTAGTTAAGCAACGCATTACTTTTTAATTTAGAAGGAAATATCTGATATACTTGTTCAAATAAGTAACGCCAGTTCCTTTGTTTCCCATTTATTGACTGGCAGCTCTCCTGTCCACATGTTGAGAGAAATTGGGAATAAGTACAGAGGTGTTGTGTGCGCTGTGTGAACATGTTACTGTAGTTCTAGACTAAACATGAACATGTATTTACTCACTTGCACAAATACAGATTCAGTATTCCTCAAAATGGATAAAAACAGTCAAATGCAAACGTAGAATATTGTACTAACCTGCAATAATTCAATATATTAAATAAGACAAATATAATGCATTTATTTAATCCTATTTTATTAGCCAATGTCTTTGCTACTGACCTTCGATGATCCAATTCAACCACACTAAGCAAAAATGCTTTTTTTTGCTGAATAGTGTTGAACTTTCTTCTCCTGGGTCATATTCTTCATGCAATTTGTTTGAGCTGCGCCCTCTACTGTACAGACATGAATGTACCTGAATGTACCTGACATGCATTTCCTTCAGCCTGAGGCTTATTCATTTCACTTTTGGTGAAAAAGAGCGTTTACATTTGTAAAAGAAGAACTTTTTATATTAAAAACAAACAAGCAAGCACCGTCAAGATTTAAAAAGTATAACTCAAAAGTAACGTAACAAATTACTTTCCATAAAAAAGTAACTAAGTAACAAAATTAGTTACTTTTTTAGGGAGTAACAATATTTACTTTTAAAAGTAACTTTCCCCAACACTGGGCTTGAGGAGACATGGGCAACTGCGGTCCTGGAGGGCAAACATCCTGTAGAGTTCAATTCCACCCCTAATCAAACACACCTAGGTTAGGTTAGATTTTTCAGGTGAGTTTGATTAGGTGAGCAAATGAGTAAAGTAGATAGATCACAGCCTTTGGCACAAAATAATCTGGCAACACAAGAGGAAGCATAATATATAGGAACGAAAGCACACAAGTTACATGTACTTTCTATTATAATAACAATAAATTATGCTTAATTACATGCAAGTAAACCTAAATCAAACCCTAACATATAATAAGTACATGTAGTTAATTAATATTACTCAGTACTTAAATGTATATTTACACTGTAACAAGGACACCTTAAAATAAAGTGTAACCAATTATAAAAAAAATAAAATAAAAAAAGATAAACGTCCATGGCCTTAAGGCAACATTGTAACCAAAACAGAATGACATAAGTGACTAATTCAAAACCCCTACATAAACAGCACCTCCGCTGACTATATAAATAGAACTCCTAATGTGAAGACTCAAAAAATTATTTTGATGTTAGCATGATTTTAAGCAAACAACACAATATTCTGACAAAATATGCATAGTATACACAAATACTGGTGAATAAATAAATAGCCTCTGAAATATATTCTTATAATCAGTTTCTCTCTAATTTTCCTGTCATCTTGGATGTTTTTTTTCACTGAGCTTGGCACAGTTCTGGGACTGTCTTATTGGTGGATGATGCTGTGCATGCAATTCTGCTTTAGCCCATAAAATAAATTCCTAGAAGGCAACACCATTTTGCTGCCTGCTTAAAATCTAAAATCCTATATTTTGTTTCTCTTCACTAACCTAGCCTGTAAGACTATTGGGCCTTAAGAGATACATCACAATCAAAAGGGTCATTTGTTTTGAATCAAATGAAGACAGAGAGATGACAGAGATGATTAACATACACCATGAGTGTAACTAGGAAAAAAATCATCTTATGGAAAATACATATTATTCTCATTAGAGAAGCACTTGGCATTTCACAACCTGACATTTGAGAGATGAGTAATTGCAGATCGTTTCACTTAGTCACTCAATGGTTGTATAAGGCTTACAACCTTCCTGTAATTTTCAAGCAATCCTGAAGACTTAGGTTAGATTTTTCAGGTGTGTTTGATTAGGTAAGGAGCTAAACTCTGGAGGACAGTACCGGAGATGCCCATCCCTGGACTAGAGCAAATGACTAGAGTAGACAGACTAGAGCCTTTGGCAGAAAATAATTTGGCAACACAACAGGAAAGGAAGCACATGAAGAACATGTAAACACAATTTCCAAAATAAATACTGGACAAGACTAAACAAGGGGATGCGGTACAAGGAAACAAGGAGTCAGCGCAAGAGAAGCACATGGATGACACAAGGAAAGACAAAGCCATGTGCTCAAGAATAACATTGACACCTGAAACAAAGACATAGAGACAGGGCACAGTCACATTAATCTTTGCACAGAAAACTTGCATGGGTGAATGCAGTCATCTTAATAAGAGAATCCATGCAATTTTGTGCAATAGACTTCCAGTGGCCAAGAATTTTCTGACACATTTTTCACATTGGTTTCACGTTTCTCAATCTATGAATTTGGCACCAAATCACCAAATTGCTATGAACTGCCATGAGATAGTGTTGAATTACCAGTAGTATGGAATTATAATATTTCTAGCATTGAGCAACTCGTATAGGTTTTACTATTTGCCACAAAGACATCACGTACTGTACAACTTTATTAACTCATGTTTTTCTGTTGCATTAGTTTGGATTAATTTGCATAAATTCGCACATAACCAAATGGAATGACGTAAGCAACTAAGTTGAAACGCTACACAAGCAGCAAAACTCTGAAACATAAATAGCACTCCTAATGTGAAGACTCAAAAATGATTTCAGAAGAGTTTTTTGTTATCATGTGTTACTAAGTTAACAACAAAATAAATTCTCATAAGTTTTGTAACAAACAATGATTGTTTACCTTCACTAACCTAGCATGAGCCTTAGACATACCAGGGGTGTATTCCAAAAAAGCAGGTTATGTGACATACCCGGGTATGTTTGAGGATAAGCGAGTGGATAACCTCAGCTTTCGGTTCCAAAATCGGAGGTAACTTTCAGGGTATGTAAGTAACCATAGCAACTTGCTCTCTGAAGATAACCTGCTCCGGAGCAGCTTCTGTTCCAGGGTTAGTTCACTTCAGAGCTATCAGTGCATGCGTGACCTACTGACGAGCCTTCAGTGGGCGTGACAGATAGTGCACAACATTATATAATATATATATATATCATTTTATATATATATATATATATATATATATATATACGTATATAGTTATATGATATGTTAATTATAAAGCGCTAATATAAGTAATAAATAAGGTAATATTCTAAAATGTTATTATATTTATTGTATAGGCATATATAACAGTTATCTGTATAAATTATAAAACACTATTATTTGACAAGGTAATATTTAATTTATTATATTATAAATATTTATTACATTTTATATAATCATCTCACACATGGGTCAGCATTTTCTATAATGTATTTCTATAATAAAAATACATATCTGATATGACTTAATATATAATTAGCATCAAACAAACAATATAATTCTTATTCTCAAGGATTAAAGATTAAACAGAAAAAAAAGAAAAAGATTGCACAACCATCAATTAGGTGGCAATATGCACTAAGCATGTAAATGACCACGGAACAAAAGAAGAAGAAAGAAACAGCATGGCGTGCTTGTTCTTAGCGTCCTTTTCCATAGTGACTCGTCGATTCGTCGCTCTGAGAATGTCTTGAGTCTTAACCAGGAACTTACTCTGAGTTGAATTAACTTACTCCCGGACGCGTGTTTTTGGAACCACATACCTCGAGTAAGCAAGCTTTGGGGTTAATCAACCGAAAGTTCAGGGTTTAGCTGTCTGTAACGGGTCGAACGAGACATGAGACATGCGGATCCAATTGCAAGCTTTATTTAGAAACAATGTCAAAAATACAGGCAGGGTGGAACAACTGGCAAACAGGTATATAGAGGGATAGACAAGAGAGGTAATCCGAGACGTGAGCAATAATCCAGGCAAGGCGCAAACAATATCCAAAGGGCAAGGCAGAGAGATAGTCCAGGTACACAGAAATAATCCAGGCAGAGCATAAACAGAGTCCAAACGGTGAGACGGGGGTAAATCCAGGGAACACAGACTAGAAAATAAGAAGCGGGTTCCAAATCGCAGCTAACACTAGGGGAGTGATAAACGCAGGACAATACTGGAACTAAACAGAAACACGGAATGGCACGGTAAGGCAGCTAGCGTTAGAAGAGAGCTATACGCAGATCAATACTCGGCCCGGAGGAAGAGGAAGTCCATGGTTTATGTAGGGTGTGTGATAATTGTGTGATAGTTCTCAGGTGTGAGTGTGTGATTGAGACAGCTGTGTGTATTTAGTGCAATGTATCATGGGAACTGTAGTGCAAGGTAATGTGGAACAGTCTGTGTAGTGTGAGAGTCAATATGATGGAAGAGTCACCTCTGGTGGCGAGCGAATGGAAGTCCATGGACCGGATTCATGACACTGACGGTATGTTAACCGTGTTTTCTGGAATACACCCCTGCAACTCTATCTTCATTTTACTCAAAACAAAACGGTCAAAATACATGTGTGCTACCAGGGAGGAATCAACTTGTGGAAAATACATATTTATCTCATTAGAGCAGCGTTTGGCATTTCACAACCTTACATTTGAACGACGAGTAATTGTTGATCTTTTCACTTAGTCACTCAATGGGTGTATGAGCTTTATGACTGTAAGGGAACAAAGGCTGTTGGCTGATTCATAAACAGGCCACATTTTTGCCCTCCGTTTCACCCATTAACACCTCACAATAAGCAGATTATGATTTTACGGTACCTCTCTGTTAAATCGTTTCTTATTACGCATCAAACAACCGTAGCGATCGGGGGAAATTGTCTCAGCACTTTGGATCCTTTTTGATGTCCCCCAAAACCAATTTGTTTTCAGTCCTTGCTTTGATTTGGTTTCTATGGCCACAATTCATTAGAAACACTTTTCTTGTCAAAGCATTTACTGGTCTATCAATGGGGACCAGACCCTGCCTGGGAATAAATCAGCTGTCGGAGCCGAGCCGATGGAAAGAGAGTGTCGCTGCAATTAAACGCAGCTCGGATGGGCCCCCAACATGGGCGGCGGCGACATCAAGCAGCACGGCTTGGATGCACACCTCTGGAGATCAACTCATAGGATGGGGCGTACAGGTCCACCCCTGTATCACTCCTCCAGAAGGCTGTCAACTTTGGCACATCGTTGTGCGGGACCACTGTATTTGTTCTCCAAATTGCAGTCAAGCTTCAGAAATAAAGAGCCCCTGAGACCCATTTGCTACAGCAGGCGAACCCAGCTTCAGCAGTGCGTCACACACTGCACATTGACACTTTCATGGCTGGCTTTTTTTTCCCCTCGAACCAGCGCTTTGACCTTTAGAGAATTTTCCCAATTGTTCCCTTCTTTGTATTTCTTTTTTTCTTTGTCCACTTTTTCCCTTCTGTGATGATTGCCCCTTTCTTGTTTTGTTTTACTGTTTCGTTCTCTTGATTTCTATGGTGACTGCAAGCTTCCCAGGAATAATGAAAGCCTGGGGATTAAGAAGCGTGAACAGTGATGGCTTTTTCATAAATAGATAGGAAACTCCTGGAATAAATGGGATGGGTTCATATGATGGGCTTCACAGATGGGACATTAAGTCAGATAGGAGAATTTTGGTCATTCGATGAAACTGGAGAAAATGATTGGAGAGAAGGCTTAATTTGCAGTACCACAGTGTCTCGTTGGGGTAAGTCAGCATTTATTGTGCCACTCATTTCTGCCCTTTTATATCATGAGATGATTTGTGTAAACAATCAATAAACTGTTAGGCAGCTGTGTTCTGGTCTACTCTAATAACTAAAGTGTTGTTGAATTGAGCCCAGCAAGGAGTGATCTGTGAAATCCTTTGGTGAGGTGCTTGACTTTAGGTTTCTTCATGGATGGAACCTGTAATCAACATACTGTTAATCACTTGTTTCTCCATTAGTATCCAGATCTTAAAATTTGAACAAGTTATTGTGTCGCATTCAAATGCGTCCTGTTCAACAAAATAAAAACACATTTTCCACACTCCACTTGCTCACGCAGTATTTGTGAATCTGAAATGAGGCATGTTTACATCAAAGTAGGTGGAGGAAACACCTTCATATTGGATCTTCATCTTGGATCAGTGAAATTGTATAACGTTTGATATTTCTAACCACAGAAACAAGCTCAAAAAACCTTAGTGTTGGCCACACCTGTTCATTTTCTAATTTCACTTGAAGAATATCAGAGCATTAACTCACAGTTTATGTACTAATGTTGTAATTAACATAGAACAGTCGTCACATCTCAACCCAGGCTCATTGAAAACGTGCTTGTGGCAATGTTTCTACAACACCAATATTATGTATTTTATTGCATATTTCACGGCCGATTCAAAGTGAAATGTCCAGTGAGTGGTGCTTAAACGTGCATTCAATACTCAGCCCTGCATTGTCCACACGCAGACAGACAGCTGACTTAACCTAGTGTGTGCTACCAGCTACAGCAGAGGCTTCTGGGAAATCAGCAGGGCAGCTGGGTATTTGTAAATATGGCTCAGGGGTGGGAATACTGGGTTAGCTTTAGCAGCAGTAGGCTCCTTTGCCACAGGGAGCTGGAGGGGTGCATAAACATCCTGCACAGCCAGCTGAACATACAGTCTCATCCACAGCAGCCCTGCAAAACTGTGGCTCTCAGCTAATAATGCACTGAACACAACTACACTCTCATGCTCCTTCACTGTGTCTGGAAAGATTAGCCATTTTCAGACGCAGTTCTTGTCCCTGTATATCTACTCAGTAATGTATACTGCAGGTGTGTGGGATGAGAAGGCATCGGTCCAGAGAAACTGAGTGATGTTATACTGACATACACCCTTTAATGACTGCTGCAGATTTGTGTGTGATTAAAACACTTTAAAAGGGCCATATTCCACAGCAGGGGTTGGCAGCCTTTTTGACATTTTTTTTATCGTTTATCTCTTTGCCTTAATGATGTGATGTTGAATGTCACCATCATTGTGTTTTGTGTGTGGTGGAATGTTCAAGGTCCTGTATGCTGGGTTGGAAATCCTTCAGATTTCATTAATAAAAACAATTTTCTCTCCAGATAGCCTAGTTGTAGAAAAGTTGTGGAGGCCACTAGGGCATAATGACATTATGACTGGGGGGGAACATTTTCCAAACTGTTTGTCCTATGTAGGGTCGTCAGGATGCTGGAGCCTGTCCCAGTGTCCTAGGCCATAGGCAGGGAAAAATCCCGAGCGGATGGCCAGACCATCGCAGGGCTAATGCACAACTCATCCCACTGGATTTATGTGAGGTTTGGGTCAGGAGACTGCTGTCCATGGAAACCTTCATTCTGTGGTCACTAAACCCTTTTCCTTTGGATCATTGTCCTGTTGGAAGATCTACTGTAACCACAAGCCCAATTATCTGTTGGTACTTTTTTACCATGTATTCTAACAAGTTGTCTACAGGCCCCATGACATTAAAGATCCCCCATCATACTTCGTAGTAGGAATGAGGCACTTTTCATGGCTATCTTTCTGTCTACATCAAACTCATATCTGGTGTTTGATTCCAAAAAGCTCTATTTCGGTCTAATCTGACACAGTCCCACAGAAAGTTCCAGTGAGGCTGGCAAACTGTACAGTAGGTGCATGAGTTTGTTGTTTGATGGCACCAAAGGCTTTTTTATGGCAATCCTCTGAAAATTGTAGTTATACTGTATAAGTGAATCCCACTAGCCTCTGCAATTTCTTCAACTGTGATTCTTACAGAAAATTTGGCTACTTGAACCAACTTCCTCACAGTGTGTGGATTAATGTATGCACACACAAGTACTTTTCCAGGTTAATTGTTAAAGTGCCCCTATTGTGGGTTATGAAAGGTTCATATTTTGGTTTTGGGAGTCCCCAACAACAGGCTGACATGCATACAAGGTCAAAAAACACTTTCATTGTCTTATAATATGCTTCTTTTTTTTTTACCTTATTTGCTCAACGACTCCCAAGCGATTCATTCAACGATTAATTTTTCCAAACCCCTCCTTTGTGAGACGCTAATCTGCGGTGATTGGTCAGATTGGTCTCATTTTCATTTCATCATGCCTGTAATGCCTGATAAAGCAGTGTTTGTGAGTGCAGTGCTGCTTTGTGTACAGCGTTACCAGGGAAACAGCTATTTTAACGCTCCAATAGCGGCACCTAGTGGCAAATAATGAATTTGCATTTTCATTCAGACCAATGCAAAAAGACCAACAAGTGGGCAAGCAACATGCTAATGTTTCATGTTGATGTCAACACGAAACGGCTTGGGATTTGTTTTAAAAACGACTCGTTTCAATGATTCAGAGTCGACTCTTTCTGTTGAGAGACAATAACTTTATACATGGTGCACTTTCAGATTTAAAACTTTGCAGGATGTTTTCATTCACTTAGAGCTGTGTTACACACTGCATGAAAGGTAGTTTTCAAAAATCCATAATAGGGGCACTTTAACATCCCCAGTTGATTTAAATTTCTGAATTGTTGCCCAGATAGTGGAAACGAGCATTTTCCTTTAATGACATGGATTAATTTAAATCATATTTTTCAACCCTCATTCTGACCATCTCTCAAAAATGATCTGTTTGAAGTCGGCGGCTCCTTTAAGGTTGTCTGATATGATTGGCTCACATCATTGCATAGACAACAGTAACAACATCCCCTTGCTATTGCATATGAGTAAGTGTTCTGAAAACATTATCCACATAAACTCACCATTACAGACAAAGCACAATCAAATGATTTTCTTACAGGCTATGATGCAGTTTCTTTGTGAACTCTCCATTACACTGCGCTTCATCTACAAAACAATCTGCAGTCAAATACTCCAAACAAACATATAATCCTCAGATGCAATCCAGGATGCCATTCAAATAAACCATTACTACTGCTGAATGTTACATTTATGTGCTAAATCATCCCCACACAGGGTTAGGGTTAACAATAAAAGTAATTAATTAAAACAGACCCTGTTTGGTGCCCATAATCCTCCTCTAAGGACTACCCCTTCTTAAAATGTAAAGTAATCTATTAGCAGTAATGAGAACACATTTTTGATTATTTTCTGGGTCATGAAAGAGTATGCGTTTGTGATGTATTCACTTCCTTCTTTACTGTAAAACGTTTTGCTCACAGTTTATGTACTAATTTATGGTATGGTTTTGGCAGCCTTAACATGCACCAGCAGTACTTAACAGAACACCCGACCCGTTATCTGACAGCAGCACTAATTTATTTCTGTACCAGACCAGAACCGTTTGACATAAAGACCGCGAGTCGCGACCCACACCGAACCCGCATTAATCTACAACATCGGGTAGGCAAAATTATTTATTTTCTCATGTAACACAAGCAATCAAACCAACATTATGCAAGTTGGTGCTCTGAAGAAAAACAGACACACAGATGATTATGGTTAAAGAAGAAAAAAGATCTGCCGCAGGAGTTCACGGCCATTGTTATTGTCGCAGTTTACATTCCACCTTGTGCAAACGCTAAGGACGCACTTTGTGAACCGTATTGCGCCATCAGTGAACAACAAACAAATAACCCCGATGGCTTTTTCATCATAGCCGGTGACTTCAACCACGCAAATTTAAAGACAGTTTTGCCAAAGTTCTACCAACATGTAAATTTTGCAACAAGGGGAAACAACACACTGGACTTACAAGGCTGTACCCCGCCCCCACCTCGGGTACTCAGACCACATCTCTGTTATGCTAATCCCAGCATATAGACCACTTCTGAAACTCGCCAAACCGGTTCAAAAACTCATCACAATTTCGGATGGTCAGCACCGTGGTCCTGTGAGGCACGACATTTCATTCCACTGTATGTCCCTACATGTAGCGGAATGACAATAAAGCTCAACTTGAACTTGAACTTGAGATATATAACCAAATTAAGCTACATTTATTTTCATAATATCTCAACACACCATTAGATATGACATTAAGCGCAACTTGTGTAGATTTATTTAGTAAAAAGGCTTGACTGCTTCCTTTGGTGTATATTTGTATACTTCTACCATCTAATCAATCTCAGCAGTTAATTTTGTGTCGCTAAATGTTTGCCTCACTAAGGTTAAATTATGCCTACGTCTTTCTTTGGCCTTCGCTCTGGAAGTGATCTGTTGATTCTGCTAAACTTTAATTAAAACTGAAACTAAAACTGAAACTAAACTATATAAAAACTAAATAAAAATGTGTTCACAAAATAAAAACTAAACTAAAACTAACAAAAATATTAATGAAACTAATAAAAACTGAATTTTATAGCAAATTTTAAAACGATATTAAAATAAAACTAATTTAAAAATTCAAAACTATAATAACCTTGGTCTAGATACGCTTAAATCTGCACTAACGATGCATTCCTGTCACATACAGTATCACACATGCACACCTCAATAAGCCGACAGAAAGCAGGTTATTGTGTTTACATGCCGTGCAAAATCAGGGTAAGAGGCAAAAAACTACCTGTGTCGACCGGTTTATGCTTACGGCATTTATGACCTTACTCTGATAAAAGAAAATGGTTTACTGCGTTTACATGACCACGTGCGTTTTCGGCTTATTAAACATAATCGGCTTAAGAATGTGCATGTAAATGCACTCAATGATGATAATGGGTTCTATTTGCTTTTGACGCAACATGACACACATGCAGTGTAGGCAAGTTTCAGCCATTAAGTAGCTGAATGACAGTGGGCGGGGCCTATCGTGTGATAAAGTATAACTATTGGTTGATGTCTTGCTGTGGAGGCAGTCCTATGCAAATGTTTTTTTCCCCTTGTGACATCAAAAATCCCACAATATCCAAACAAGCTGTTTTTGGAGCTTGATTAAATAAATGCTTTGTTTAAAAAGAGGATGAGATTTTATTCTACGAAACTTGTTTTAATGGCTCAAAGACCTCTTATGTGTTAAAAGATCAAGACAAATATAATTTCTCAGGTCATGACCCCTTTAATGCAGCTGACATGCAGCTCTGGGCTGCGTTTCCCAAAAGCATCGTAAGACCAAGTAGATTGTATAACCATTGCAATTAATGGTCTCTATGATCACACAGTCAAAACGCAGTCCAGATCATTTGCAACATATGGCCTCTGGATTGTAAGCGTAATAATATGGTAATTTGCGATCAAATACTGTACATCAAACTGGCCTATTTACCTCAAACTTCATTGAAGAGTCTCACCATAACAGGTATTTGAACCCAGAGCCCTGATGTTCTTGTGTTGAATCCTTCACTTGCTTTGCCCAAGGCACTGTCAACACACTCTCTCAGTGACTAGAAGAATATTTTCCCAACCTCAATAGCATTAGCTGTCAAATGAGAACAAAAGAGATAAAACAGTGAGAGAATACCTCCAAGTGGCTCACTGACAGATGATATTAGGCCTGTCTTGGAAAGCTAAGGAGACAGTATAAACACTGAGTAAGCAAAGAGGCCAGAACATAACAAGCTGTATCCTAGTGGAAGCAGTAAACCGAAGCTGACACACTCTCCCAGCATGCCTTTCATTTCTCTCCCTCAGAACATCCTGTGATACAAATAACTCTTTGCTGGTGGCTTCTTTTTAAGAATCAAATAAATAATTAAAAACCTCTTGACTTCGGTGACATGTAGTTGCAGAGTTACGTTAACACTTTACTTAAAGCAATTATATATGATGCATTGTAGTAGTTTTAATGCATTAATTATGTCTTGTAATACACCTTATAATGCATTGCATTATCTCATGAAGAGAAAAAAATCTCTTTTTTAATAGCTTTTAAAAATTGTGCACTCAAATATTTTGCAAATTATTACTGCTTTTGGTGTAAAACATATTACCAACATTATAAGTGGACCACTCAGGGAACACTATAAAATAATAATAATAATAATAATAATAATAATAAAAAAATGCAATTCATGACATCTTTAGGGGTGCATGCTGCAGGCATGAATGATACCTCAAACTGTGTAAAATGAATAACTTTACTGATGAACATTAAATGGTAACACTTTACAATAAGGTTCATTAGTTAACAACATTAGTAAACATGAACTAAGAATGAACAATACTTCTACAGCATTTATTAATCTTAGTTAATGTTAATTTCAGCATTTACTAATGCATTATTAAAATCACAAGTTGTGTTTGTTAACATTAGTTAATGCACCATGAACTAATATGAATAAAAATGAACAACTGTATTTTCATTAACTAACATTAACAAAGATTAATAAATAGTGTAATAAATGCATTGTTCATTGTTTGTTTATGTTAGTTAATACATTAACTAATGTTAACAAATGACACCTTATTGTAAAGTGTTACCCACTAAATCATGCTAAGTAAATTCATGTGTTATCAAGGCATGTTTCAAAAGATTAAAAAGCATTTTTACATTTGCATGAAAACATCTGAAAAAAAAAACATTCTTTCAAAGGTACTACTGATAGCACAATTGCTGCAAGAATAGCTCCAAACAAAAAACAACATGCTTTGACTGTTCAGTATTTTCTCAGTGATCAAAGAGTCTTGGAAATGGGTTGAATTTCAATAGTCATGCAAGACGAAAAAGAGCACTTTCATGTCAGACACACGTCACATAAATAAAGGCATGTTTCTATGTCAACCAAACAATAGAGGCCCATATCTTTTTCAACCATCAGCCCGAATATTGGCTTATAAAATGGACCAAAGAATAATACTGAGAACTTTGTCCCTCATATATCTCAATATAAAAATAAAGCAACTATAAGACACACAATTACATAAACACACTCAGCATTCTTTCCAGATCAAGTCCGCGGTGCAAGTAAGGCTGATATTTATCCTTTTTGCCATCAAATGCCATTAAAATCTATTCCTGATGGCATTATTGGATCATATTTTGGAAAACCATTAGCATTAACAGGTGTTTCCAACACGTGAATCCCTTGCCAAGAAAACCCAACTGATCATTGTTCAGGATCTGATTTGATTGTGCTGTTAAAATAGCAACATGTGCAGAAGATCGTAACACGGGGAGGGTGTGGAGGCTTTTGAAAAGGTTGAGTTCAGTCATCGTAAAAGCTCTTCATCTGGCGGTTTTGCATGAGTCCTGATAAGAGCAAAATGCGATGTTAATATCTGAGTGGAAGGTAGGGGAAATCCTGATTATGATGTCATTTATTTTTGTCAGAACTCTAGACGTAATTTGATTGTATGATTCTTTTACTTACGAGTTATTACTCATAGAGAACCTTGCATCTTTCTTGCATCAGTTGATGTATGTGCAACTTCCCAATTGCAATGTTATCAAGGGATTTTACTGTTTCCTGGGAAATTGAAGATGCTATAAAACAAGCTGGTAGACACGTCGACAATGGTTGAGGTAAATGAAAGCAAATGGCTGTGGTCATCACATCATTTTATATGCTGGGTGGAGGACTGAAGGTCAGCTCAGGTGAGACAGTGACAAAACATGAGATGGCGAAGAAACAAAAGGATTTAAAAATGAGCTAAGTTCTCATATAAAAGTCATAAAAGAGCAAGAATGGCATGGAAGGCTTGATTTAATTGGATCATCTGTGCCCCACCATAAACATATTTGAGAATCAGATGATCATGTAGCTCTTTGCAGACAGTGACAGCTCATCGTGAGCACGTGCCAGAGTTTGCAGAATAGATAATGAGATTTTAAAGTTGGAATATAAAGTAAAATTATTTGTTGACTATCATATGACTTAGAAATTTAGGAACATAGCACAAAAGCTGTAAGGACTTCTACATTTTATGGTATTTCTGTAGTGTTTGTTGGTCTTTTTTGGAGATTGAGAGACATGAACACTATGTGTGATCACTATGTATTTTTTCAAAAGTTCTCCTTTTGTGTACATACACTGACCAAAATTATAAACGCAACACTTTTGTTTTTGCCCCCAATTTTCATGAGCTGAACTCAAAGATCTAAGACTTTTTCTATGTACACAAAAGGCCTATTTCTCTCAAATATTGTTCACAAATCTGTCTAAATCTGTGTTAGTGAGCACTTCTCCTTTGCCGAGATAATCCATCCACCTCACAGGTGTGGCATATCAAGATGCTGATTAGACAGCATGATTTGCCTCACACAGTGCAACACATCTCCTTCACATAGAGTTGATCAGGTTGTTGATTGTGGCCTGTGGAATGTTGGTCCACTCCTCTTCAATGGCTGTGCGAAGTTGCTGGATATTGGCAGGAACTGGAACACACTGTTGTATACGCCGATCCAGAACATCCCAAACATGCTCAATGGGTGACATGTCCAGTGAGTATGCTGGCCATGCAAGAACTGGGATGTTTTCAGCTTCCAGGAATTGTGTACAGATCCTTGCAACATGGGGCCGTGCATTATCATGCTGCAACATGAGGTGATGGTCATGGATGAATGGCACAACAATGGGCCTCAGGATTTCATCACGGTATCTCTGTGCATTAAAAATGCCATCAATAAAATGCACCTGTGTTCGTTGTCCATAACATACGCCTGCCCATACCATAACCCCACTGCCACCATGGGCCACTCGATCCACAACCTTGACATCAGCAAACCGCTCACCCACATGACGCCATACACGCTGTCTGCCATCTGCCCTGTACAGTGAAAACCGGGATTCATCCGTGAAGAGAACACCTCTCCAAAGTGCCAGACGTCATTGAATGTGAGCATTTGCCCACTCAAGTCAGTTACAACGACGAACTGCAGTCAGGTCGAGACCCCGATGAGGACGACGAGCATGCAGATGAGCTTTCCTGAGACGGTTTCTGACAGTTTGTGCAGAAATTCTTTGGTTATGCAAACTGATTGTTGCAGCAGCTGTCCGGGTGGCTGGTCTCAGACGATCTTGGAGGTGAAGATGCTGGATGTGGAGGTCCTGGGCTGGTGTGGTTACACGTGGTCTGTGGTTGTGAGGCCGGTTGGATGTACTGCCAAATTCTCTGAAACGCCTTTGGAGACGGCTTATGGTAGAGAAATGAACATTCAATTCAAGGGCAACAGCTCTGGTGGACATTCCTGCAGTCAGCATGCCAATTGCACGCTCCCTCAAAACTTGCGACATCTGTGGCATTGTGCTATGTGATAAAACTGCACATTTTAGAGTGGCCTTTTATTGTGGCCAGCCTAAGGCACACCTGTGCAATAATCATGCTGTCTAATCAGCATCTTGATATGCCACACCTGTGAGGTGGATGGATTATCTCGGCAAAGGAGAAGTGCTCACTAACACAGATTTAGACAGATTTGTGAACAATATTTGAGGGAAATAGGCCTTTTGTGTACATAGAAAAAGTCTTAGATCTTTGAGTTCAGCTCATGAAAAATGGGGGCAAAAACAAAAGTGTTGCGTTTATAATTTTGGTCAGTGAATTTCATAAGCTATGTATCAACTTTTTTCAAATGGTTCTCTTAAAATTCCTTAATAGAAATAAAAATAGACAGAAATTAAAACAACACAAAGCAAGAGCATAGATATAGCTAACATGAACATCAAACCTCAGATAATTTGTTCTTTGAAATATCTTTTTTTTTATAGCAGACTTTGTGTGTCAGACACAGCGTGAGACATTTCTGCTCTGAAATTCTAGAGGAAGCCTTCTGGAAAAATCAGAGAAGCTGTGACTTAACAAAAGATTTGATTTAAACTGCATTTGGTCTCAATGCAGGATACCACCAAGGAGAAACAATAGACACTAAATGTTCTTTTCTTATGGGATCTGTCATATGATTATGATATAGCAGGTGTTTTGGAAAAGAACAGACCACGGATTCAGTAGAGCACACGTTCACAGGAAACAGGATATCATTGTCAACTGAGCGCCAATATAACAGAAATCATGCGAGAATCTATGGGACATCCGTGTCCAGTGACTTCAAATCAAATAGCAAACGTCATTCCAGAGGCTGACTCACAGACAAATGATAAATTCACACCCGTACCCAGCCCTCTCAATCCTGGACATACCCTGCAACGGGCCACATTTCACTAGTATCCCCACAGTCTAATATGGGATGAAGTGTTTGGGGAGGTTCATGTAAAGCCCAGACCTGCACAATCTATTGAGCGCTCGCTAGGAAACAGCTCTCAACATCTGCTCCGTCTTTCATGCCTTATCTGCCATTCTAGCCAACAGACAGCGCTGCAGACATGCACCTCACGCTTCACTCAACACTGTTTCTAAACATGAACCTCCAGAATGAATTTATGTGATCCTGCACGCCAGTACGAAGCTTAATCACCCTTGAGCAAAACTGCAGACTCATTGTGATGTTAATAGACGTGTGGACCCATTCCAAACAATAACCACTTACGCAAAGACCCATCTACAGTTGATTTGACCATTATCTTAGGTTGCTCAGATGTGTATGTCAAGAATTATGTTGTTCAATTTGAATATACATCAGGGTGGAAATGACTGAATGAAGTTCAGCCTGTGTAAACAATATAATTAAGCAACGTTTTTCTTAAAAAGCCATCAACTTGCAGATGCATGAGACAAACCTCTTTTTTTTATATATATATATTTTATGCATATTATTTTAGTTTCCTCCAGAAAGTGTGTCACAATTATTTAACCATGATAGAAGAGTTTATTATTTATTCAAATAATAATTTTTGGGTTGCCAAGCTGTATAGCACTTTGGTGCATGGCTATAGAATGATGTGCATTTATGGATAGAATTTAGAGTCAGAACTGTCCTTTTTATAATGTGAAATGTGGATGCACATTTTATAATGACAAGGAATTTGTCTTAACCTAATGGCATGAGGTTAATGTGGAACATAATGTAAACGACCTCAGTAATTATTACATCAATATCTCATGGGAAAGCAGAGCTCATGTGACTATAAAGTCACCCGAGCAGAGCCAAAGGACAATGTTAGCAAATAAGGCTCCTCTTTTTTTTTTTTTTACATAAGAAACATTCACATTAACTTGATGTGAGCACTAATATAGCACAACGTGCATTACTTCAAATGAGGGGCATCATAAAATTGGCAGCGTTTTAGTGTCTAAAGCGAGACAGTTTTCCTCAAATCACACGCAGCTTCTAAATACAACAAACCCAAGGTCTGAGAAATGAGGAAGTAAATTAATAACTAAATCTAGGAATGAAAACAAAGGTGTATGTGCGTTTCTGACCAGACCAGTGAGAGAGAGAGAGAGCAGACATGGGCTTAAGGCATGGAAAGGTTACAGATGATGGCTATTAAACTCACATGGCTGCTTTTTCAGTTCAGGTTGTTTTAATAAAGTGACATCAGGCCACTCCAGAATTACAACAAAGGTTGACCTTAAAAAATAACACCAGGCTGTAAGACATGAGAAGTTAGTTTTTCCCACAACGGAGGAGATTCTTTCAAAAGACTTATGATGCTCACATCGATAGATCTGGCCGGTGGTTTCTAACAAATCCCTTTGTGTAAAGAGAGAACAAAATTAACCACATTTATAAAGTCATTCAGGAGATACTGTTTCAGGAGGAGTACACCAGAAATCTTTCAGAGCTTGATAATGAAGACACTTCATGAGCTGAATGAAGCGGTTCAGCAAAAGATCATCATATTGGACAAAGTGCTAATGGTGATGGATTCAGCAGATCTGGAGGTGGAAAGCAAGAAGAAAATCTAGAAAACATCAGAGCCATTTAATGGTGCATTATGGTGCTATTGGTCAAAGCCAGTATAACACACTATCCCTAAAAATGTGTAGACCTCATAAAGTTTATAGTAATGATTAAGGTGAAGTGGATAATTTCGGTAACACTTTAGACACTCTATAGGTAACTTTACAACATGTTAAGTAACAACTCCATGTCAACTATAGCAGTCATTAGAGTATTAGTAGACTGTCTGCTTAATATCTACTAACACTTTATTTTGATGCTCCCCAAACACACATTAACTTTGAAACTACGTGTTAACTTATTCTACTAACCCTAAATCTTACCCTAACCTAAAAGTCTGCTAATATTGACTTCGGTGACATGTAGTTGCAGAGTTACGTTAACACTTTACTTAAAGCAATTATACAGTATATGATGCATTGTAGTAGTTTTAATGCATTAATTATGTCTTGCATTATAATGCATTGCATGATCTCATGAATAATTTTAACCACAATTATAATACATTACGATACTTACATATTCATTTTTACAGCTTTATGCATTAAAACCTTCAAATATTACAATGCATTTTAACTTTGGATATGATTATAAATATAATGCATTACAATGTTCATTACAGACACCTTTATAATGCATTATACACAAAGGCTTTAAGTAAAGTACAAAGTTACTTATAGAATGTCTAAAAGGGACTATCAAAATAACCCTAATTTCTGCACCTAATTTCATGGAAATGCAAAAATAATGACTGACTCTAATTGACTTTGCCTCTATCTGCAATCTTCAGTTAAAGAACAGGTGATCCCTCCCCAAATTTGCATGAATGGCTGAATCAATTTAACCAAAATGCGAACAAACAGAGAATTTTTTAAAAGTTCCAAAGTTCTCTAAACATTCCATATTTTAGTTTTATGCTGTTATGCTGTTTTTAATCAATAAATGATTATGCATTCACCTCTAAAAATCAGCTATTGCAGAAGAGTCAGTCACTCATCACTGGTGTACTAAGACACCGTTCACGCTGTCAGCTGACACGAGCATAACAGCAGAGTAACAGCCGCCTGTTTCACACTACTCCAGACTACTGACAGATGTGTAGACAAGGTATGCACAAATACAACGCAGAGCGTCTTGCACATGTGTGGGCCCGGGAACATTTCAAGAAATATTTTGGCTTAGGAAGTCCTAGACTTCTGACAGACCACAAACCACAAACTCCTGGTGTCACTCATCCATAGACAAGACCTGGAGAATATTCCAATCAGATGTTAGACGCTGTTGATTAGGCTGATGTGATTTAGTGGAATGACACAGAACACAGTGTTTTCAAACTCTGTTCCTTGAATCCATTAATGACATGGATGCAAATTCAAAGAAAAACTCTTGCATCAACAGTCTACGATTGAAGTATCCATGATAGCGCTGGCTCCGTTAGAGAGGAGCCTAGTCAAACTGAGCGCTGTTAGCTCAAGGTGAACAGTTCAGATGGACACCTGCTATGGGCACTCAAGGAAATTTTCCCCTGCAAAGCTGCACCAGACCATTCGCAGATGATACAGCTGGGAAAAGTGAGCTCATTCGTGGATCTGCAGAAACACAGTTGTTTCCCAGAGCACTGAGGACAATCCAGCTCTCTCCAGTTAGTCACTCATTAGTCTTGTAAGTTTGCGAAAGAAGAAAATAAGAAAGAGAGCCATGGTGTTAAAAAAGTAAAGTAATTTAGAGAACGGGGGTGCTGTGGTGTCGTGGCTCATGCTCAGTGCTGGAAACAACTTCTCACCATTGTGTCCTTGATCTGTATTATTGTGTATTTGACATCATTTCAATGTGTGCTAAATGGCTAATTACTGTACAGCATTGTATATGTGTACAAGAAGATGAAACTAAGAGTATAATCTCATCTGTGAGGTACATGTATATTAAATAGATACGCTTTTATATTAATATTAAAGGGTCAATGAAAAATAAAAGTGCATTGAAAACAAAATAAATTGAAAATATAATTTAAAAAAAATCATTTTGGTTTCATATGATTTTGAAAAACATTTAAACTATTTTCAACAATTTTAAATTCAGTCCAATGTACAAAAAAGTGGTCACATTTTAATTTGACCTTATATAGCCTACCTTATATATATATATATACACACACATATATATATACACACATATATATATATATATATATACACACATATATATATACACACATATATATATACACACATATATATATACATATATATATATATACATATATATATATATATTATGTGACCTTTTTTTATACATCGGACTGACTGAATTTAAACTTGTTGAACTAAAAGGTCAAACTATCTCATTTTATAAAAGAAATGCATACTGATTTTTTTTTTTTTTTTTTGCATGTTGGTCACACATAACATGACTTTGGTTTGGCAAAAATTTTCAGATATTTATAATATTTTAACAAAACTACTTCAACTGCTTTAAAACAATAATAAAGATCATGTCAAGTTACTTAATGTTTTCTTTTCAAGAATTGCAGCCTTAAGAAATGCATCATGCCCTGGAAAATATCAACAATATAATTTCAATTCAGAAATGAAAAGCATATTAAACATAGAAGAAGTGTATTCCAGCCATTGTATGTAAGGAGAAAAAAACATTCAGTAACACTTCAGTTTAGGGACCAATTCTCACTATTAAGTAGTTTCTTATTAGCATATTACTAGTCTGTTTATTAGTACTTATTAATCACATATTAATATCTTATTCTGCATGACCATATTCTAGATCCCTTAACCATTCCCTATACCTAAATTTAACAACTACCTAACTATTAATAAGCAGAAAATTAGGAGTTTATTGAGAGAAAAGTCACAGTAATAGTGAGTTAATAGTAAACTGTGACCAAATATCAGATATGGACCAGTAGAAATGTCTTGTCATTGATCCTAAACCCAGCTATTAAATATCAGAAAGAAAATGAAAGTGATAAATCTGAGGTTGATATAAATGACTGTACCAAGCACACAGTGAGAGGCACTTACAGCACAGTGCTCCTGGAGAGACACTGCCATGCTTGGCTGATGCTTTGTGCTGACCGTCTGCAGTGCACTAAATCTGCTGCTCGTTCAGTGGAGACAGAGACATCATTAATAACTTCAGCACGAAACTCACGAGCTGACAAGAGCACACTCCTACTAAAAATACATGTGTGGCCATGATAAACATTCCTCCTTTTCATCCATCAGGTCAGTGAGCTTTGACAAGCGAGAGTTAGAGCTGGCTGTCGATGTTCTCGCAGGGGTGGCTGGCAGCTCCCATTGTGTACTTTGTAACGCAGGCCTATTAATTTATAGCACCTTTCTGAAACAGCTGTGAAGCCGCAGCTATGAGCAGCAGGAGTGGATGATTTTCAGCACTTTTTTGGCCGAGTCGGTGAACTTAGGAAGGGTGAAGAGCATTAGAGAATCCTGCTTTGTGTTTTCTTATTAGTGTTGCACTTTCCTGTGGCATGAGAGTGTGACAAATTGTTGCATACCATATGTGACCCTGGAGCACAAAAGCAGTCTTAAGCCTCTGGGGTATATTTGTATCAAATAGCCAAAAATACATTGTATGGGTCAAAAATATAGATTTTTCTTTTATGCCAAAAATCATTAGGACATTAAGTAAAGATCATGTTCCATGAAGATATTTTGTAAATTTCCTACTGTAAATATATCAAAACTTTTTACAAATTTTTGATTAGTAATATGCATTGCTGTGAACTTCATTTGAACAACTTTAAAGGTGATTTTCTCAATATTTTGATTTTTGCACCCTCAGATTCCAGATTTTCAAATAGTTGTATCTCAGCTGAATATTGTCCTATCATAACAAACCATACATCAATGGAAAGCTTATTTATTCAGCTTTCATGTGATGTATAAATGTCAATTTTAAAAAAATGACCCTTATGACTGGTTTTGTGGTCCAAGGGTCACATATATGCCAGCAAAACTAGACACTGAGGGTTTCCACTTGCCCTGCATAGACCTAGAGTGAGGTGAACTTTACTAGATCTCCATTCCAACATCTTCTAAAAACAGGTCTGAGTTTCTCAGAACAAAACGAAATGGAATGAACAGATGAAGGAAAAAATGCTAACAGGTGGAAAAATGACAACAGCTCCACAAAAAAGGGGGAGGGGGTTAGTTCAACTGAACATGAGTCATATAATAGAGACAACATTTCAAAACTGCTGGTATGGCCACATGAAAGCTTGCTGCTGGCATATAAACACTGATGAGCGCTCCTTACGCACATGGAAAGAGATATTAATAGACAGCAGACTGGAATATGCTGCATTCATGCAATAATAAACCAGACAAAAAAGCAAATGGAATATTAATTATGAAACACATCATTGCTTGGCAAATTATGGAAAATTAACCTTTCATCATAGTTGATTAATCGCTGCATGTTTTTTGGTTTAAAAATAGATAACTCTACAGTCAACAGACATCATGTGATGTTTCAACAGTCAACACTGGAAAGAGAGCACATTTTTGATGAGGAGAACTCCACATATTTTATTTCACACGCAATCTGACAAAATGAAAAATGAAAGCGCAAATACGCAACGCTAATGCATGTTTGAACTTGTAATAACACTGGATCGTGCTGAAGACAAATCAATGTCTCAACTGTGAAATTAAAAGTCTCATCTGTGCTCAATCAGACTGAAAAAAAGTAAGTATGTACCTGTAACTGCTTGAATATAACTATTTTCTCAATGTGATTCAGAAATTACATCACAAACATGTGCATATGTTTATTTACATCTCAGGTCTTATAAACTGGCAGTGGATGAGACTAAATATATTTTCTGACTTACAAGTCAGCTTCTTTTAGATATACCTTCAAGGCAAAAGAGACAATTACACTCGCTGTAACTCTGATGACATTATCGTGGTTGCTTTCTCCAGCTCTGAACACAGGAACAGTGCATTGTTCAGAATACATGTAATGCACATATAACTGAAAGTGTGAATTGGATTGCAACTTCATACACTGCAAACAGAACTTTCAGAGTCTAAAATCAGATTGTACTCATTCAGACTGATAAAAATTAGTAAACATACTAAAACATATAGTTTTTGCATTTTGTGAGAGCAGACTGTATTTAACGTGTGTCCGAGAAAACTGAGGCAACATTCCTTGCAGTTCCCTGGTTCACTAGAAGCATCTTATCTCTTATTGCATCTTTATCTGAGTTTTATAAACATCACCTCAAACATGGGAATGAAATTTTCTCCAGGATTCTATAAATCACTTTGGCAGTTAAACAAAGACCATTCTCTGTTATTTTCAAATCATCCGTAGTGAGGGGAGGCTGTGGCCGATCATGTTACCCTCAGTTACTGGACGAACAGAGCCAAGAGAGAATCCTGTCTATCCTCGGCTGGGATAGTCACTCTTAATTGTGCAGTGTTTTATAGCAGGAGTGTGAGGGAGAGCTATTACATAACAGTGCCCTTGATGTCAGATGACCCCAATGAAAACTGAATTTATCATACAGGTGTCATCTTTCCTTTCTATTTGTCTATTGTGTCTGTTTGGTTGATGTAAAATCTGATTTACTGGTCATTTTTAGGACAGACTCAGAGATGCTGTTGAAAGTGACAATCTAGTCAGTCTTGGAAGCCAGACCTTTGGCAGTCAAGAGGTCTGGTGCATTTTTGGTGGTTTATTTTTATTTATTTATTTTTGACATTAGATTAAGGGGAAGGTAAAGCTGACATTGGTATTACAACTTTAAAGGGGTCATATGATGCGATTTCAAGTTTTCCTTTGTCTTTGGAGTGCTACAAGCTGTTCGTGTATAGATAAGATCCGTAAAGTTGCAAAGACTAAAGTCTCAAAACCAAAGAGATATTCTTTATAAAAGTTACGACTCGTCCACACCTTCCTAAAACATCTCAGTCAAACACGCACCCACATAACTACATCCCTGTGTGGGAAGATTTGCATAACACCACCCAAATGTTTATGCAAAAAAAGAAGGCATAACTTTTATTCTCGCTGTAGTATTGTTGCCACCACTACCATGACGTGGAGACGCTGTTGTCACGAATCCTGGTCATGAACTTCTGTTTACTCACCACCAGAGGTCACCCACTCACCACATGGACTCTTGCACTACACTACACTACTGGCACTTCACGATAAGACTACATTTCCCATAATCCATTGCACTGACGACACACAGCTGATTACACTGATCACACAGCTGATTGCACTGATTATACAGCTTACTTAAACCATGGACTTCCTCTTCCTCTCTGCCGAGTATTGTATTGCGTTTATCACTCTCATAGCGATAGCTACTCTACGGAGCCCAAGCCAAAGTCATAGTCATTGTCTAGCCTTGCTTTACCTTGTTTGTTCTCTTGTGTTTTGACTCCTGCCCATGTTCTCTGGATTTACCCTTTTGCCTTGCCCTTCGGACTCTGTTTGAACCTCGCTAGGATTATTGCTCTCGTACCTGGATTACCCCTTCTGTCAAGCCCCTTGGATATTGTATGCCGATCGTCGACCCACGCTTGCCCTAAGGATTACTCTGTGTCTTGCCCCTGCCATACCTGTTTGCTTTTATTGACCCTGCTTGTTATTGACCATGCCTAGAAATAAAAGCTTGCATATGGATCCACTTGCCTCACGTCTTGTTCGCCCCGTAACAGAATACTCGGCCTCACAAGGATCCAGCGGCTTTCATGAACAATACTGGCCCGGTATGTACACTGCAAGACTATTATTATCCCTTAAGCAGGGTAAGCGATCACTCGAGGACTTTATTCAAGAATATCTAGACGTTGCTAATTATTCAGATGTTCCGGATGATGTCTTGATAGATTTTTTTTGTGACAGCATTAATCAGCCACTAAAGTCTAAGCTTATTTGTGAGGGTCCACGTACCTCACTCAGTCAGTTTTTGGACTATGCTTTGTTGTGTGTTGGCTCTTCATTCACTGTGGGTGTTGCAGAGGAGGAACGTGACACCACACTCAATTGTGTGATCGCAGCCATGCCAGAGCACACTCACAAAATGGCGGCGATAGCAGAGCCCGTTCACAAAATGGTGGCCACAACAACAACACCCTGTCATGTAATTGCTGCCAGTCACGAGTCAAGCCAAGTCACAGGTGATCGTCACGAGTCAAGCCAAGTCACAGGTGATCGTCACGAGTCAAGCCAAGTCACAGGTGATCGTCACGAGTCAAGCCAAGTCACAGGTGATCGTCACGAGTCAAGCCAAGTCACAGGTGATCGTCACGAGTCAAGCCAAGTCACAGGTGATCGTCACGAGTCAAGCCAAGTCACAGGTGATCGTCACGAGTCAAGCCAAGTCACAGGTGATCGTCACGAGTCAAGCCAAGTCACAGGTGATCGTCACGAGTCAAGCCAAGTCACAGTTGATCGTCACGAGTCTCGTCACGTCTCCGCCGATCTGCCAGAGTCTCGTCACGTCTCCGCCGATCTGCCAGAGTCTCGTCACGTCTCCGCCGATCTGCCAGAGTCTCGTCACGTCTCCGCCGATCTGCCAGAGTCTCGTCACGTCTCCGCCGATCTGCCAGAGTCTCGTCACGTCTCCGCCGATCTGCCAGAGTCTCGTCACATCCTGTCTGCCACACCCAGATATTCAAGGTCAGTCCTTCAGTTTCCTAGTCTGGTATCCAGTGTGAGGGATGCACCGCTGGTGTCGGCACGCGCAGCTGGTATCCCCAAATCCACTCACTCCAGCCCTTCTGTTCTTGAACTGATTTCCCTGTCTGAAGCGCTTCCCATGATGGGGATCACTTTATGTTGCGTTTGGGCTGCGTACACCACCACAGAACTGATTGAGGTGGCGGCGCATGCTGCAGAACTTCCCGAAGCGGCGGTGCGCGCTTCAGCTCCTTGCATGGTGGTGGCGCCCAGCAATTCATGTCCAGCCCATCATATCACGGTCAAAGGAACCGTAGATGAGCACTGTACCTGTCCTGTTAATGATCTCTACCTGTTTCCTGATGTTACCACTGTAGAACCTCCAGAGGTGGCGGCGTCTGCTGCAGAACCTTCAGAGGTGTCAGTGGTAACCACCTATGAATCCTCGTCCTGCCCTGTCGCGGCTATGGAGGCCGTCTATGAATCTTCGTCCTGCCCTGTCGCGGCTATGGAGGCCATCTATGAATCCTCGTCCTGCCCTCTCACGGCTATGGAGGCCGCCTGTGAATCCTTGTCCTGCCCTGTCACGGCTATGGAGGCCATCTATGAATTCTCGTCCTGCCCTGTCACAGCTATGGAGGCCGTCTATGACTCCTCGTCCTGCCCTGCCACGGCTAAGGAGGCCATCTATGAACTTCCTGGTTGTTCTGTCCCAGCCACAAAGGCCACTCTTGAACCTTTACCCTGTTCCGAACCGGCTGAGGAGGCCATCTCTGAACTATCACTCTGTTTTGAATTAGCCAAGGTGGCTGATTTTGAACTGTCCATCCGTTTGGTCTCATCTAATGTATCTGGTGTTGAACTGTCTGTCCTGCCTGTTTCCATCAAGGAATCTAAACTTGAGTTGTCTGTCTGTCTTAATGCTGTTGTTGAGTCTGAATTTGAACTATCTGTCGGTCCTGATTTAAGCAGTGTGTCTGATGTTGAACCATGTGTTTGTCCCATTTCAATCTATGAATCTGTTTCTTGCCCCACTAGTCCAGTCACAACCCCAGAAACCTTACCTGAGCTCTCTCCAGGCTCTAGTAGCCTTGTCACAGCCCAAGGACCTGCCGTTGAACTCTTAACCCTGTTTGTCATGGACTCAGAAACCATAAATGCACTTTCTGTCTGTCCCATTTCAACAAAAGAGCCTGATTTTGAACTGTCTACTAGTCCAGGTTCAGCCACTGAAATGTCTGTTAGTCCAGTTTCCCTCAATGAGTCCGTTTTTGAATTATCTGTATGTCCTGTTCTAGTCCTTGAGTCCCACATTAAACTTTCTGTCTGTCCAACCACTCTCAAGGAGGCCAATACCGAGTTTGTTGCCCGGTCTGTCACAACCCAGAAACCCGCCTTGGAACCCTTAAATCTGCCTGTCATGAGCCCAGAGACTATCAACTATCATCCCATGTCTGCCAAGTTAACTCTGTCACTGCCATAGAGACTATTTATGAACTGTCATTCTATCCAGTTTCAGTCAGCTAGCCTTTTGATGAGTTCTTTGTGTTCCCTGCTATGGTCCTTGAGACCGTGAATGCACTGCCTGTGTTGTCTGTCTCTGCTCTCCCTGTGTTGTCTGTCTCTGCTCTCCCTAGATCTCGGTCTCTGCCATGGTTTCCTGCTCAGTCTGCATCCCTGTGTTGTTCTTCTGTTCGATCTGTTCCGCCGAGGTGGTCTTCTGCTCAGGTCTGGTGGTCTTCTGCCCCGCCGTGGTGGTCTTCTGCACAGGAACGTTGGTTTTCTGCTCTGCCGTGGAGAACGTCTGCACCGCCCTGGTGGGCTCCAGTCCCGTCCGCTCCGCCCTGGTGGGCTCCAGTCCCGTCCGCTCAGCCCTGGTGGGCTCCAGTCCCGTCCGCTCAGCCCTGGTGTGGGGGGGGGCTATGTCACGAATCCTGGCCATGAACTTCCGTTTACTCACCACCAGAGGTCACCCACTCACCACATGGACTCTTGCACTACACTACACTACTGGCACTTCACGATAAGACTACATTTCCCATAATCCATTGCACTGACGACACACAGCTGATTACACTGATCACACAGCTGATTGCACTGATTACACAGCTTACTTAAACCATGGACTTCCTGTTCCACTCTGCCGAGTATTGTATTGCGTTTATCACTCTCATAGCGATAGCTACTCTACGGAGCCCAAGCCAAAGTCATAGTCATTGTCTAGCCTTGCTTTACCTTGTTTGTTCTCTTGTGTTTTGACTCCTGCCCATGTTCTCTGGATTTACCCTTTTGCCTTGCCCTTCGGACTCTGTTTGAACCTCGCTAGGATTATTGCTCTCGTACCTGGATTACCCCTTCTGTCAAGCCCCTTGGATATTGTACGCCGATCGTCGACCCACGCTTGCCCTAAGGATTACTCTGTGTCTTGCCCCTGCCATACCTGTTTGCTGTTTATTGACCCTGCCTGTTATTGACCATGCCTAGAAATAAAAGCTTGCATATGGATCCACTTGCCTCGCGTCTTGTTCGCCCCGTAACAGCTGTGTGTTTCCAAATATGGAAAGGGGCGTAACATTTCCATCACTCGCTTGAGGTATTCGGCCAATCACAACGCATTGGATAGCTGGCCAATCAGAGCACACTGCGCTTTTCAGAACGATGAGCTTTGTAAAAATCAATGTGTTTCAGAAAGGCGGGGCAGAGAGGAGCAACAGTAATGTATGGTATGTGGGAAATAATGTGTTATTTTAACCTTAAACCACGTAAACACATTGCATTACATTAAATACACAAAATAACGTTATTTTTAGCAACATCATATGACCCCTTTAAGTGCCTTATCCTTTTGTGTCCTGTCTGCTACTGGGTCAAGTTAAGTCAATTAATCTGTATAGCACTTTTCACAATACACACTGTTTAAAAGCAGCTTTACAGAGTTTCATAAGATTTTTAAAATTCACTTTATTTACATTTACAGTATTTACTGTAAGTGTGTGAAAATACACCAGTGCTGGGTACTGGTGTACACCTTTCTTAAGACTGTGAATCAGAATGTGAGTTATTGGCCTATTCTCAAAAAACAGGAAAATGTTAAATAAATGAATAAGTAAATAAATGAAATGTTAAAAAAAAAAAAAAATAATAATAATAACATGGCCAAAGTTTAAAAAACGATTTGGATGTTTGACAGAGTATTTCTGTGCCAAATACACTCCTTCCGGGTTTGTATAATAGCTCGTTTCTACCGAGCGGTACGGGTCAGTACAGTACAGTATAGTACGATTCAGGGCAGTACACCCTGATCTGGCTTGCGTTTCCACTGCCAACAGTACACTTACTTGATAGTCATGTTGTATGCCGGAATGTAGCAATCGACGTAATTCTCGCGCAAAGAAGAATGTGTGAAATTGTCTGTGTGTATGTGTGTAAAAATGTAAAATTATAAAATACACTTATATTTTTTTGTGTTTACGCACTCTGATTAAACAAGCCCAACATGCAGCATGACAGAACATGTGAAGGAGACGCTTCATTCCCCTTGTGGTGTCATTCCCCTTGTAGCACACGCAAGTGATGATTCTCTGTCAACCAATCAAAAAAGTGGTACAGTAAAGTTCGCTATATTGGTACCATTTACAACTACTGACAATGGAAAGGACATACTGAACTGTACCACAGCCATAAACCATAAGTTTCTGATTTTTTTTTTTTCGATCGTTGCCTGTCATAAAGGGCGGAATTCCTTGTATGGGCACTTCTCATGGAAGAGCGTGCACACATCAACGTGCTTCATTCGGCTGCACTGCACAGGACTCGCTCGAAAAGAATGTCTCCAAAGAAGTGTGGTTTTGGATGTGAGGGAAGGATAACCTTGTTCAGCTTCCCAAAGAACCCAGCGTTACGTGAACAGTGGATGCAGTTTGTTTTTCCGGGGCAGCAACAGAGTTTCGCTAGTGTGTTTGTTCCCGTAATTTAGGTGACAAATATTTTATAAATAAGGCCCAGTTCGATACTGCACATCGTTTGATACTGGAAGATGGAGCGGTCCCAGTGATAAAAGATCCCAGTTGCGGTAAGTAAAACTGCATCAAATGTCTGTTTTGTTGGCAATCGGTGTGTAAGTGCTCGCGACTCTTTAGCTCCACCTACGGTGCACCTACAGGAGCTCGGCTGTTTTCAAAGAGAAGCGTAAAGCTGAATCTTTCTTTTATGAACCTGATCAAACTAAAGACTCTTCTGAGATATGAACCAAATTTATTTGCTTGTCAAATTTAAATTCTGAGTCAAAAAGTACACCTAGATTTTTCACCTCTGCTTTATTATGCCTAGCCAGAGAGCCAAGAATAGAATTTATAGTAGTTTGATTGCTGACTGGACCAAAAAACATAATCTCAGTTTTATTTTCATTAAATTTTTAAAAAGTTTAATGCCATCCAGTCCTTGATGTCAGTTAAGCGGTTCAAAAGCGAGCTCATACCAGAACCATTGTCTTTTTGAAGCGGCAGATAAATCTGCATATCATCGGCATAAAAATTAAACGAAACTCCATATTTCCTATGGATAGTTCCTAAAGGGAGAAGGTACAGTGAGAACAGAAGGGGGCAAGAATAGAGCCTTGAGGGACTCCACACTTTCGTGGAGCTGACGCTGACATACATTCGCCCAATTTTACAGTGAAACTTCTATCTGCTAGATACGACCATTTAAGAGCTATCTCACGAAATCCAACATGGTTTTCCAGCCGAGAAACCAAAATATTATGATCAACAGTGTTGAAGGCCGCACTCAGGTCCAATAATATTAGGATCGACGAGATTCCAGAATCAGCATTCAATAGTATATCATTTTGAACCCTTAAAAGTGCTGATTCTGTACTATGTTTTGCCCTAAACCCAGATTTAAAAACTTCAAAAATTGAATTATTTTCTAAAAATGATTGTATTTGAATAAAAACTACCTTCTCCAGAACCTTAGAAAGAAAAGGCAGTTTCGAGGTCTGAAATTGGATAGATCAGTAGGGTCCAAACCTGTTCTCTTTAATACTGGCTGCACAATGGCACCAGGCCTGTCATCAAGCAATTATTTATTAACTTCAAAATACAGGGGCCAAAAGCATTAAAAACTTGTTTCAAGAACCATGCTGGGATAAAGTCTTGGGGACTAGTAGTGGGTTTCATATGTTCGACAATCGCTGCCAACTCTGTCATAATTGTAATAAATAGTGTGACAGTATCCTGTATCTTTTATATCCTGTGTATAATGCATATCTGTATCAAGTCATAGCACCAAGGCATTGTTTAATATGGCATGGTATACCATTCTGAGAATAAGCCTTTTTGGAATCTCTCTTAAATTTTAGTATTAAAATACATCAGCCAATTATGGACTGAAGTTATCTAACATTTTCATTACGGTTGTTGACAAAAGGCCATCCTATCATGTGCTATATATTCAACACTATGCTGTGCTTGAGTGCAGACAGCACTGAAAATCACAGAGGTAATATTATAGTTTAAAAAATCAAGTGTCAAATAGCTTCTCTTCTGTGATGTTCACCATCCATTGATTGACACTGAGGAATGCAGCTTTAGTCTTGGCCTAGTAAATCTCAAGCTTATTAAGACACTATTGACAATGCATGCACCACCATCCTTGTTATCACAAGCGTTTATGGAAAAATATCCTAATCTTTTTGTTAACGGTCTTGAAACAAGCCAGTCAATCCATCAGAGTCAAACAACAGGTGCCTTTGTCAAAATCTAAGGGCTAGAAAGAGGCAGCAGGGCTTAGAGTTTCACTCTTTGAAAGTGATACGGGCCATACGTCTCCCCCTCTGAATGTAGTGCTGAAGGACAGACCACCCAACTCTCAGCACTTAAAGCGGGAGTAGACGGCCTTTCACATTACTTACTCCCTCACATCATGACCCCACTCTGAGGAAGTCATTCATTTGCACATGACATACTCCCCTCTTGAGCTAGAGAAATAAAAATATACACATCCAACGCAGAACAAATCATTGTAAATGCATGTATCAGCATGGGCATTTTAAATCTAATTTTTATTGTCATTTGTACAATGGTGGAGAATCTACCCTCATCCACTGGCATGGAAGATGTTTTTGGTGAGTGTTCATCTGAGACGTGCGCTAGAGGGACTGTGGTGAGCTGAAGGGTGTGAGTCTATTGTCCCAGCCTGATTCTGCAGTCGGCCAAGATGCTCTCATTCCACTGGCTTGTAAAGTGAACTTCCATTGGTGACGAATGACTGTGGCATTTTCAACTCTGGCCCTAGAGGCTCCTAGGGGAACCTTTACACCATTTACAGTGAACCGTGGATGGGCAGAAACCCATTATGTAGCTCCACCAAAAACACTGCATGTTAGAGAGCTCCCATTTATGTCAAACATTTTCCATATGTAATCAAGTCATACATGACAACTGTATATACTGGAAATGTATGTTTGGTTTGTCTGAACAGATTGGTGCTAACAAAAAAGTATGTGTGCTAGAAGCAGCATTTTGAAACCAACATTTTTTTTTTTTTCAGTTAATGGATGAATTTGTTTAGTGAAAGTCTTACAAGTATATCTAAAAATATGTCCCCTGAACAATTAAGTAGCATATCCCACTGCCATAGCAGCTGAATGTTGCTGAAATTTCCTATCAAATCTGACATCTCTGAATATTAATTTTCATTATTAATATTATTTTATAAAACAGATAGTCCCGGTCATTGATTATAATTAGACTCGGCGAGTATAAAACCATACTTAACTCAGCTCTGGACAAAAACACTGGTTCCTATTATTGATTTTTAATTATTAAATTACAATTTTAATTATGACTTAGAAATTTTTACACATATTAACAAAACTATTATTTTGATTAATAATAATTGGTAACTACAAAGAGTATCCACACATGACTTACCAGCCCCCGATGGCTCTTGCTCGTAGTCAGCCGATGCAGAGGTCCGAACCCAGAGATGGGAAGTAACAAAACACAAATACTTTGTTACAGTAGATTTTTCTCGTATCAGTACTGTGCTTCATAATTAATTTTTAAGACAGCTTTTTACTTTCACACCTTACATTTTTTTTTGCACAAATATCTGTACTTTCTACTTCTTACATTTTCAAAACAGACTCATTACTTTATTTTTATTCTGTATTTGATGGCATGATCAATATTATTTCTTACTGCAAACCTTTTTGAACCTAATGTAATAAGAAAATGCGATAACCCCTGAGATATGGCAAAGAGCATTGCATCTGAGATGCTTATTTGTTCACGTTCTTATAGCTGCAAGAACAAACGGTGCTTCAGCCCACCAAAATGGACAGAGCCGACAGCTATATAAGTCAGCTCTGAGTGCTGTTTCATCAGAATCTTTCAACTGATAGCGACAGTCATTGACTCGTGTGCAGCCTTATAGAATGGCAGGTTACGTAACGCTCGTTCCCTTAACTCAGGGAGCTGAGGTTATGTTAGTAACTGCATTCCCTATCGAGCGGTCTCTCCCATTGCATTACGATTATTGAGAATGCATCCAATAGCGCTGTGCTATAAGAAAGTGTAGAAACCATAATGAGGGGTCCTAAAAAGCATGAGCCAATTATGAGACTAAAGCCACCAGACTGGGGTCTACATAACAAGACCTTCTCCACTTATGCACGGGATTAGGTAAATTAGGCAAGGGCAGGGATGTCCAAGTTACAAACCTGGTGAAGGTAGACAGCGAAGTCCAGCCAGCAGCTGCACAGGTGTCATGTGGTCTAATGGTTAGAGAGTTGGACTTGTAACCCAAAGGTTGCGAGTTCAAGTCTCAGGTCCGGCAGGAATTGTAGGTAGGGGGAGGTAATATACAGCGCTCTCTCCATCCTCAATACCACGACTGAGATGCCCTTGAGCAAGGCACCGAACCCCCAACTTTCACTTTTTTCACTTTCACATAAACTCAGCTGGACCAACCCCAGGTGGAGGCCATTTCTCTGGTGGAGTGGGCCCCCACTCCAATAGGACACTGTAAGCACAATGAGGCATAAGCCAATGCTATAGCATCAACTATCCAGTGGGATAGTCTCTGTTTCATAGCTGGCAGCCCTGTAGAGTGGCCTCCGAACCATACAAAGAGCTGCTCTGAGTGGCTAGAGCACTCTGCATATATTCTAAGAGCCTAAACCAGACAGAGTAAATTAGGACCCTACTCATCCTCTGGGTTAAGAAGAGCCAGAAGGGTGATGACTTGTGCTCTGAACAGAGTAGAAAGCACTTCAGGCACATAGCCGTATCTTGGTTTGAAGACTACTCTACAGTCATTAGGCATGAAGGCAACTCAAAGCATGAAGCACTGACTGACAGCGCTTGTAAATCGCCCACTCGCTTGACAGATGCTAAAGCCAGAAGAAGGGCAGTCTTAAGCGTCAGGGGCCGTAATTTGGCCAACTAGAGGACTGTGGAAAAGTCCTGTGTCGGCATAGTATTAGGACGAGGTAGATTCAGTATCCGAGCTCCCCTCAGGATTGTAGCGACAAGGTCATTTTAACCGACTGACTGGCCAGCCACTAGAATGTGATTCACCGTGATACCACATATACTTTAAGCATGGAAGGGGTACACCCATTATCCAGCAGCTCTTGCAGAAAGGTTATCACAGAGGACACGTCACAAGCGGGAAAGGTGGGTCTAAGCTTGAACAGAGCTTCCATCGCCCAGAGCAAAGCGGGGGAATGCAGAGCCAGTGCAAGATTTCTTTGAAGGCAGTCTGACCCTCTTCCACTCCACGTTTAAATTCAGGATGGCTTCTGCAGCTCAGGGTCCAACGTCTCTCTGGGGCGGGGTCCCTGGCGCTTAGGAAATGGGTAGCGTTTAGCCATCAGACTTTGGCTGAGGCTGGGTTGGAGACGGTGCAGGATTCGCAGGCTGCTGGGAGGATGGAGCCTTCTGGCAATTTGAACCAGCTGCCAAGCTAGAACGCTTTGGCAGGAAGTGATGCATATCCTGCAATGACTTCTGTGCCGTGGTAAATTGCTCAGCAAAACTATCCATGGCAGGGTTGAAAAATCCTGTGGGGGAAACATGGAAGTCAAGGTAGGCAACCTTGTCAGTGCTAGAGTGGAGGTGGTCCTGTAGGGCTTTGCCCATATAAGGGATTTCCTGGAATGTAATAAGTTATATTAGTTCTGTGAGTCTCACTTGTGAAGTTTTTGTGCTACAGCACCCTCTGGCGACAAGTATGAAAGAAACAGACATTACATATATACTCACTAATGCTCACAACACCTTATTTTGGTTAAAAAATAGGAAAAATAACACTTTTCTCTAAAGAAATTGGAAGTAAACATCCATATCCATACCTTTTTCTCCAGTGTAGAGAAGTGTACAGGAGTCCTATTTTTTCTCTCTCAGTAGATACATAGATTTTTACTTTTCACGCTTTATATGTTACCCTTGGGAAATATCATTAGGAAACACAGGGTTAGCTTTCACTGTTATGCTGATGATACTCAGCTCTATATTTCTTCACGGCCTGGTGAAACACACCAAATTGAGAAACTTATGGAATGCATAGTCGATATAAAAAACTGGATGACGAGTAATTTCTTACTGCTAAATTCTGAAAAAACAGAGGTGTTAATTATCAGACCTAAAACCCCCACAAGTAATAACCTAGAACACTGTCTAACACTTGATGGCTGCTCTGTAAATTCTTCATCATCAGTCAGGAACCTAGGTGTACTATTTAATAGTAATCTCTCCTTTGACAGCCACGTTTCTAGCATTTGTAAAACTGCATTTTTTCATCTTAAAAATATATCTAAACTGAGACCTATGCTCTCAATGTCAAATGCAGAAATATTAATTCATGCGTTTATGACCTCAAGGTTAGATTATTGTAATGCTTTATTGGGTGGTTGTTCTGCACGCTTAATAAACAAATTACAGATGGTTCAAAATGCAGCAGCTAGAGTTCTTACTAAAACCAGGAAGTATGACCACATTAGCCCGGTTCTGTCAACACTGCACTGGCTCCCTACTAAACATCGTATAGATTTTAAAATCTTGTTAATTACTTATAAAGCCCTGAATGGTTTAGCTCCTCAGTACTTGAGCGAGCTCTTATCGCATTATAGTCCTTCACGTCCGCCACGTTCTCAAAACTCTGGCCATTTGATAATACCTAGAATATCAAAATCAACTGCGGGCGGCAGATCTTTTTCCTATTTAGCGCCCAAACTCTGGAACAATCTACCAAACACTGTTCGGGAGGCAAACACACTCTGTCAGTTTAAATCTAGATTAAAGACCCATCTCTTTAACCTGGCGTACACATAACACACTAATACACTTCTATTATTCAAATCCGTTAAAGGATTGTTAGGCTGCATTAATTAGATCAACCGGAACCGGGAACACTTCCCATAACATATGATGTACTTGTTACATCGTAAAAAGATTGACATCTACGTTAATATTAGTCTGTTTCTTTCTTATTCCGAGGTCACTGCATTCACCAGATCAGATGGTGGATCAGCACCTAGAGACGACCTCTACAGCCCTGAACGTCAGCGGAGACCAGGACACCTAGATGAGCCCCAGAGACAGACCCCCAGTGAGGACCCCGTCACCTAGACAGCCATCAGGAAAAGACCTCGGGAACCAGTTGAGCCCTCCAATCTGACTTTGCAGCAGTTGGAATTGAACTGCTGTGTCGTCTGGCCAGAGGAGAAATGGCCCCCCGACTGAGTCTGGTTTCTCCCAAGGTTTTTTTCTCCGTTCTGTCACCAATGGAGTTTTGGTTCCTTGCCGCTGTCGCCTCTGGCTTGCTTAGTTGGGGACACTTCATTTCCAGCAATATCGTCGACTTGATTGAACAGAAACTTTTTGAACTGAACTGAGCTGGACGATGCCATCACTGAATTCAATAATGAAATGCCTTTAACTGAAAATTGAGTGTTTAATCTTGTCATTTTACATTATTGACACTATTTTCCCATTTTGATATTGTGCAGTTGCTTTGTCACAATTTGTATTGTTAAAAGCGCTATATAAATAAAGGTGACTTGACTTGACTTGACTTGACTTGACTCCTATAAAGGAGGACTATGCTTTCAACCACCTAAATGTAGTGTACATGCTATTACAGATAACACTATGGGTGGGGATGAAACAGGTCATACAGACCACATAGACAATGCACAGGGACCAAAGTCAACAGTGGGCAAAGGACTGGTCAAAGCAGCCAGGGCAGAAAGCACAAGTCAAACTGACTGATTTTGTTATCAACTTAGAGGGGAGGACAATATTATAGACTCTGTAGGGGAGGGTCAGTCTGCATGTGATGTGACTGTTGATGGACATTCATTGAAAGCTCCGTTAGACACTGGTAGCTCTCTCCTTACACCATGTTTTGTGTCAAATGTCAGCTATGTTAATACCACCTGTTCCGTGTGCATGGGGACGCAAAGCAGTACATGAGCTGAAATAATATGTGTGTACAAGATCCTTCAAACTTGCTGAATATTGCAATAGTTGACAACCTATTTGTAGACATGAATTTCAGAACCTGTTTCTGCTACTGACACAGTAAACATGTCATGTCCTGCTATTACTCAAGCACAAGCTGGAGTTGGAGAGTAGACTTTTGAACGGGGGAACCAAGGGCCCTAGAAAGCCACACCGACAGAACATCACCATGGACATTGTGAGGCCACTTGAAAGAAGTAGTGCGGGACATCAGTCCATCCTTGTGATGAGTGATTATACTACGTGATACCCTGAAGCCACATCCAAGATCATCCACGCTCTCGTCCAGCTGTTCTCCAAGGTAGGAGGTTATAACGGACCACAGAACAAACTTCACGCCACGGCTAATGGGACAAGTACAGTGGTATTTAGGCATCTCTGCCATCATGACCATCAAGTCCATACCATCCACAGATGGCCCGGTGGAAAGACTTAATCAGATGCTGAAGAACGTGCTGCGGAAATTTGTTGCAGAAACGAGAAAATACTGGGACAAATGGCTACCCTTTGTGTTATTTGCCCATAGCAGTGGTTCTCAATCCTGTTAAAATGTTACTCCTGTTAACAACATCGACAAACAAATTATTGGCCAAGTGGCAAGGGCCATACATTGTGGTGTGGAGGAAGGGGCTGGCAAACCTGACTTATCATGTGCACCTGCTGAAGGAGAGGAGAGAGCCACCCAGTAAGATGATGAAACATCACTCCTGGTATGGAAGGTGGAAGATCTTGAGGATGAGCGACTAGAACAAGAGGCAAAAGCACATATGCATCAGCAGTGGACCTAGACACCAAAATGGCAGAACTGTGACACCTCCTGGTCCAATTTCTTGCTTTGTTCCTCCTGAGGCCTGAGCAGACTGAACTTACCCAACACACCATCAACCTGACCGATCCAACACGATCAAGGCAGTGATCTTACCAGGAACCTGAGACATTAATGGACCCTTTAAAGGAAGAGATAAGGACAATTAATGAACTGGGAGTAATAGAGCCCTCCATGAGTGAGTGAAGCAGACCCTTGGTTAATGTCCCAAAGAAGGATAGGATCAATGTCCATAAGCTGAATGCACAATTAAAGGAAAAGTTCACCCAAAAATGGAAATTCTGTCATCATTTACTCACCCTCAAGTAATTCCAAACCTGTATGAAAGTCTTTGTTCTGATGAACACAAAGGAAGATATTCTGAAGAATGTGGGAAACATACCTGTAGCAGTTCTGGGGCACCATTGACTTCCATAGTATTTTTCTTTCCTACTATGGAAGTCAATGGTGCCCCAAAACAGCCTGGTTACAAACTTTTTTCAAAATATCTTCCTTTGTGTTCGGCAGAACAAAGAAATTCAAACAGGTTTGGAACTACTTGAGGGTGAGTAAATGATGACAGAATTTTCATTTTTGGGTGAACTATCCCTTTAAGGTTTGATGCCTATGCAATGCTGCAAGTCGATGACTTATTGAAGAGGACTGGACAGGTACAGTGTAGCACCTCCCTGGACCTGTGTTAGGAGTGCTGGCAGAAGCCCCTTGATCCACCCTCCAGACCATACAATGCATTCCAAGGTTGTACCAGTTTACTTCCCCTTTGGCCTACAAGGGGCACCTGCCACATTCCAAAGGTTATGAATCTAAGGCTGTGAGGGATGGTCTGCTGCATACCTAGATGACATAATGATACATAGTAACTCCTAGGCAGAGCGTCTGAATTTAGAGGATTCAAGAGGCAGGGTTGGCACTGAACGTGGCAAAGTGTGAATGGGCTTAGCAGGAGCCCGATATCCAAGATGAAGAAGGAGGTGAGGTCTATTCTGTGGCATGTAGACTGGTTCAGGAGATTTGTTTCAAAATCAAAATGTTTGGGGCAAGGACTGTGAAATTGCATTTAACACCTCAACAGAGAAGGTGCGTTCCAGCCTGGTCCTATAGAGTCTAGACTTCTCCCGCCGTTTCCTGGCACAGGTGGGTGCACCTCCACCAGAAAGCACTGGGAGCCCTCCAACCCTATAATTTCAAGGTACAGTACAGCATTCACCTGGCAGACAGTTTCCTGGCACAGGTGGGTGCACCTCCACCAGAAAGCACTGGGAGCCCTCCAACCCTATAATTTCAAGGTACAGTACAGCATTCACCTGGCAGACAGAACAGGGTCGCAGACTACCTATCCCAGTTCCCGGTTCTCTGGAGAGAGAACACTGGTGTGCACTATAGGGGTTTGTGTGATTGTTGAGAAACAAGGATTCATTTGCCAAGTCGGATGCAGGTGGCATGTATATTTTAGGGGGAAGGGGACACTCTTGGATATTGAATCATTTTTTATAACATTTCTGCAATGCAGTGTGAGTCATCAATTTTATCATATTTTATTATCAGTTTTATCATATTCACGGAATGAAGGCTGACAACTATACACATGCAGTTTTTATCAACATTTAGGATGCAGTAGTCTTTTGACAAACCCAATATCGAGAACTTGATTTTGTGTGGCAAAATTGCATCCTTCCACTAGATGACATTGTCTGTTACATTATCCATTACACATTTGCATTTATTAATTGAGCAGACGCTTTTATCCAATGCATCTTACAAATGCAGAACACAACAAGCAATCCATCTTAAGGAGGCAATAACAAGAGAAGTGTTAGCAATACAAAGTTTCAAACGTGTTTTGTGGGTAAGACTTTAGTTTAGAGACCAGTTCTCACTATTACCTAGTTGCTTATTAGAATCTATGTTACTAGCATATGGCTGTATATTATTACTTATAAAGCATATATTAATGTCGTATTCTGCATGGCCATATTTTAGATCCCTTAATCCTACCGCATACCTAAACAACTACCTTACTAACTATTAATAAGCAGCAAAAGTCGTAGTTAATAGTTAGTTAATAGTGAGAATTGGTCACCAAACTAAAGTGGGTTAGGATTACGGTTTGGTTTAGGGTTACTTGCATGTAATTATTCATAATTTATTGTTATTATAGTAGTAAGTACATGTAATGTGTAACAAGGACACCTTAAAAGTGTTACCTATTATTACCTAAAGTGTTAAGTGTTACCGACCATTTCATGTCATAACTGTTCCTATAATGTGTATTTTAGTGTTACAGTGCCCTCCACTAATATTGGCACCCTTGATAAATATGAGCAAAGGCAGCTGTGAAAATAAATCTGCGTTGTTTATCCTTTTGATCTTTCACTCAATAAATTCACAAAATTCTAACCTATCATTGAAGTAAAACAATTGAAAGTGGGGAGAAAATCTCATGATGAAATAAATGTTTTTCTCCAATGAATGTTGGCCACAATTATTGGCACCCCTAGAAATTCTTATGAGTAAAATATCTCTGAAGTATATTCCCATTCATATTTACATTTTTTAGCACACCAGGGTGAATAGGAGCATGAAATTGTCCAGCCATGACTTTCTGTTCCACAGGATTATAAATATGAGGAACACAAAAAACAGGTCAAATTCCCTTAATCATCCATCACAGGATGAGAAAAAACAAAAACTGCATATATTTCTGATGTGTCAAGAACAAGATTGTTGATTATTGCTTTATCACAAAATAGAAAGTGGCTGTAAGAAAAGATTGTTTTCAATGTTAAAACATTGAAAATCCCCATTCCCACATCAGGGTAATAATTAAGAGGTTCCAATCAACTAAAGATTGTTAGGCTGTTAAAAATCTGCCTGAAAGAGGACGTGTGTCTATATCGTCCTAATGCACGGTGAGGAGGAGAGTTTGAGTAGCCAAAGACTCTCCAAGGAGGGAGTTTTGGTTCCTTGCCGCTGTCACAGCTTATAGGAGAATTGCAGAGATTAGTTGAGTCTTGGGGTCAGAAAACAAAAAAAAGGTGAAAATCAAACATCCCCTATATCACCATCATGTTGTTCGGGAGGGTTTCAAGAAAAATTCTCCTCACTCATCCAAAAACAAACTCCAGCAAATTCAGTAATCAGACACGACTGGAACTTCAAATGGCACTGGCTTCTATTGTCAGATGAAACTGAAAAAAGAGTTTTTTGGCAGCAAACCCACCAGATGAGTTTAGTACAAACAGGGATAAAAAAGTACCCCATGTCCACGGTTAAATATACTGCTGGATCTTTAATGTTGTGGGCCTGTTTTTCTGCCGGAGGTCCTGAACATCTTGTTCAGATGCATGGCATCATGGATTCTATCAAATACCAACAGATAAAAAATCTAAACCTGACTGCCTCTGTTAGAAATCTTATAATGGGCCGTGTTTGGATCTTCCACCAGGACAACAATCCAAAACAAACATCAAAATAAACACAAAAATGGGTCACTGAGCACAAAATGAATCTTTTACCATGGCTGTCTCTGTCCTCTGACCTGAACCCTGTAGAAGATGAGTGAGGTGAACTGAAGAGAAGAAGTACTAACATGGAGCTGTGAATCTGAAGGATCTGGAGAGATTCTGGATGAAGAAAATGGTCTCTGATCTCTTGTCAGGTGTTCTCCAAACTCTTCAGGCATTATAGGAGAAAACTCAGAGCTGTTACCCTGGGAAAAGGACGTTGCAATAATTGGGTTCCAATACTTGTGGCCAACATGAAATAGTGAAAGCATTTATTTCACAATGAGATTTTCTCCCCACTTTCAATTGTTTTACTTCAATGATAGGTTGGAATTTTGTGAATTTTTTGAATGAAAGATAAAAAGGATAAACAATGCACATTTATTTTCACAGCCGCCTTTGGTCATATTTACCAAGGGTGCCAATATTAGTGGAGGACACTGTATATTCATTTATTTATGGCACCTGTAATTTTTTCATTTTTTTTAGTTTCTTGTCGCATACTAAGGTGTTGATATTGTAGAGGATATGCTAGCAAACCCATACAAGTACTGCAAATATTTGTTTTCCAGATGTATTTTAACCTGCTGAAGTATGTGTTTTCCAAGCACCATGACAATATACGTATGTGCTGTTTACTGATGAAGAGATGAAACATGATGTCAATCTGAATAAAAGTGACTTTGGATAACTATGAGGTGCTTGCGTTAGATCACAAATTAGGTGAAAACAGAAATGTCATTAATATGGTACTTCTGAAAGAGTGAATAAACTGGGATATTAATCACTGCATGAAAAACAATAGCTTTTGTCATGGAAAGTCATGTCCATGATTAATTTTTTGGTCAAATCGCTTACCTCACCATACACTTTGTTTCTTACAGCAAAAACATCTGGCTGACAGGTTTCGCTGGCTTTTAAAAAGTTTTTTAAAGAGTCATTTTATTCCACTGAACAGGGAGAGGAAGGTACAAGATCTGCCAGAAAGGACTACAATCCATGATTACATCACAGCTTTGAGCCCTTGTTAGACAACAAGTCAGAGGAACAAGGTTATGTCCTAAAGACGGTAATCCAGCAAACTAAAGACACTGAATCTTCCATTATCTTTTCACCCGATTAACCTTATTATTGCAGCATGTCTCATGGTGAAACTATCACATGGATGCCAGCTGTGACTCTTTGACCTTATATGAGACTAGTATGTAATACACTCAAACAAGCTGCAGAGATTGAACTGCAATGTGTAACATCAGATAATATAAAATGACTTCAAACTGAAAGAGAGCTCTAAGTATGTCTGCATGCAAAAGAATTCCCAAGCCAAACATTTTGAACACATTTTAAATTATATAATAGACCTTGAGTTGAAAATGAAGACAAAATGTGTTGACATTTTGTGGTTTTGAAACATAAGTGGTTTCATGTTCATAGTCAGTGTGATGGACTACACCTGTGGTTACCCTGCCATGCTCAGGTTTTTATGTGGAAGCATGGGATTCATAAAGCACAGACTCCGGACATTTTTTAAACAAGTGTCTATCCATTTAAAATCTCTACTAATATCCTGCCTCATAAAAACAAAGAAATCTATTACAATTACAAGATATTTTTTCTTCTTATTTAACACAATGGAGCATGAGTTCTCAGTTCTCTCTTGCATCTGTTAACAAGAACTACCAGCACAATGAGAACAATCTTAAGACCACCTCCTTTCTGCTCACCATCTGACATCCTGACACCTGCTGCAATGATCCGTGGCATCCATTACATAAGGAGCAACCTTTAATATCCACCACCTGCCTTTAAAAGCATGAAACCTTTTCATCTACATAGCGATGTATTAACACTTCACTTTAATATCCCTCAATTAGAAAAGGTACAAAATAGGGAAATGTTTAGACTTACATAAGAGCCTCACTTGTAAAATCTCTTAACACGAAGCAATGGCATGCCACAGCAAACTATGAAGTAATGACTGTTTTTGATGTTGAGCGTTATCATAATGCATTGATACAGCACTACAGTCGGAAAAGATTCACTCTTGTTGAATATATTTACTGTTTAAAATTACTTGAGCATGAGGCAAAAAGACATTTATGTGCATGTGTCACATTTCATAGGCTATGTTCAGACTTCAGGCAAATTAGATTTTTTCAGGCAGGCTGTCCCCACTATTAATTGCAAGTGATCAAGTCAGACTTGTGTGTCCAGATATAACCAACTTATCTGCATGGATTGTTTTGGTTATGACGCAGGCGTACCCTTGTCTTTGATGAGGCTTTCAAAACAGATGCAAGAAAAATGAAGATGCATCATCTCAATCTCCATATAAGCACACTGTCGAGTCACGGTGCAGAACTCCTCTGTCGCACAAGAAACTTCAGTGCCGGAGGAGACTGGTATATATTGTGATGTTCTGTGCTGTAGATTGAAATCTGTATGAATATTTCTGGCATTTCCATTATCGCTGTGTGTCACATTAAGAGTGATGCTAAATACATTTTGAAATCCAATTTGAGCAGCCAGACGCATCAGTAAAATCCATCTGGAATCGTATTTCACACCACCTCCATATAAAGTTTGACTGTATTTCGAAAAAATCTGATTTTTTTGCTATTCAGATTTTCAAAAACCCATCTGGAAAATATCTGGATATGCAAACAAAATCAGATTTTTGCTTACAGTCTAAACAAGGCCATAGATATACTAGTAGTGTTTAACAGTAGACCAGGAAGTTGTGAATATTGTACTGTACTTATATCGTACTTTATCGTACTTAACAATTCATGATTTACTTCTTCAACTCTTCCCATATTGGGAACACAACACCTGAACCAAACAAACAAACTGTCAGGCATTCACAGTGATAGAACTTGATTTTTACATTTTCAGGAGAATATATGACTGGTTCTGGGCTGCTTTTCCCCAAAGCATTGTAAGTTTAAGTAGATCGCAGTACCATTGGCACCAATGACCTCTCTATGATCAACTTAGCTCATGATGCTTTTGAGAGACGCAGCCCTGGCCTATATAAAACTTGCCACCATGATGGGTTTTGACTAAGGGGTTTTGACATTTTTAGCATGTTGATATGTGATTAAGGGCATTATGGGCACTTTGCTTGCACCAGATTGAAGTCTGATTGCTTAGAAAATTAATAAAAGATTTAGAATGATCAGAACTAGAATTAGTGATGCTTGTTATAGCAATTACACTAATAAACTTTTATATTAAGTGTTTATACTCACAAAACAATACAGCAGAGAAATGTGTGTTTAGCTCAGATAAGGAGCCAACATCCTGTTGAGGCATCTACTTAGATCAACAAGAGATGAAGAAACAGCTGCCAAGTCAGGTTGCAGACAGCAGTTAAAAATGCTGAAAGAGAAGTCATCCAAGCAGCGGCAGGACGCCGCACATTGACCTTGGCTCTGTGTTAGTATCGTGGAACTCTGAAATCTCTAAAAATAAAAGGCAACATGAAAAAACAGGCTTACATCACCCTGAACCACACTGAACATTCAAGTGGAATTAACTAATGTGACTCTATTTGTCAAACGTTGACAGTTCATGTTTTTTGGGCAGCTTGAGAATTTGATTTATTTTTGAACAAGTCTTGAGATAATTTGCACCCTCTAGTGTTTGAGAGACAAGTGTCAGGCAGGTTGAGCCCATATAAGGTAGAGCGAGTGCTCAGAACAGACGGTATTACCTGTAATTTCACTAAGTATGTCCAGTTTACTTTGACTGAAGACAATTATATTGACAAAAAATGCATTTCACGTGCATGCAATAGAGACAGGGCGAAATGTCCAGAGAAGTACAGTATGTGGTTTGTAGCATATTCTTCCTCACATAAGAATACAAAAATAAATGCTAGTTTAAAAATAGTGATGGATTTATTTGTTTGCTTGTTTCAAATGTCTCCAGATACTATATTGATTCAAATACGTATATATGAAGTATTTCCTGGGCAGTTTAAGTCACTTTACGTGCACATCTATTTATTTTTTTTTCACTAAAAAGGTGCAAAATATTCCTGATTATGTTGATCAAAATTGATATAGAGATCACTAAGTACCAGGCCTACAAGGAATATGTGATAAGGTTCTCCATATCAACTTTTGTTTGTAAATGGAATATTTTGTCATCCAAATTACAAACCGAATTCCGGAAATGTTGGGACGTTTTTTAAATTTGAATAAAATGAAAACTAAAAGAATTACAAATCATACGAGCCAATATTTTATTCACAATAGAACATAGAGAACATAACAAATGTTTAAACTGAGAATTTTTTTAATTGTATGCACAAAATGAGCTCATTTCAAATTTGATGCCTGCTACAGGTCTCAAAATAGTTGGGACAGGGGCATGTTACCATGGTGTAGCATCTCCTCTTCTTTTCAAAACAGTTTGAAGACGCATTGAGGTTATGAGTTTCTGGAGTTTGGGTGTTGGAATTTGGTCCCATTCTTGCCTGATATAGGTTTCCAGCTCCTGAAGAGTTTGTGGTCATCTTTGACGTATTTTTCATTTAATGATGCGCCAAATGTTTACTATAGGTGAAAGATCTGGACTGCAGGCAGGCCAATTCAGCACCCGGACTCTTCTACTACGAAGCCATGCTGTTGTAATAGCTGCAGTATGTGGTTTTGCATTGTCCTGCTGAAATACACAAGGCCTTCCCTGAAATACACGTCATCTGGAGGGGAGCATATGTTGCTCTAAAACCTTTATATACCTTTCAGCATTCATAGTGCCTTCCAAAACATGCAAGCTGCCCATACCGTATGCACTTATGCACCCCCATACCATCAGATATGCTGGCTTTTGAACTGAACGCTGATAACACGCTGGAAGGTCTCCCTCCTCTTTAGTCCGGAGGACACGGCATCCGTGATTTCCAACAAGAATGTCAAATTTGGACTCGTCTGACCATAGAACACTTTTTTCCACTTTGAAACAGTCAATTTTAAATGAGCCTTGGCCAACAGGACATGATGGCGCTTCTGGGCCATGTTCACATATGGCTTCCTTTTTGCATGATAGAGCTTTAGTTGTCATCTGCAGATGGCACGGCGGATTGTGTTTACCGACAGTGGTTTCTGGAAGTATTCCTGGGCCCATTTAGTAATGTCAATGACAGAATCATGCCGATGAGTGATGCAGTGTCGTCTGAGGGCCCGAAGACCACGGGCATCCAACAAAGGTCTTCGGCCTTTTACCTTACTCACTGAGATTTCTCCAGTTTCTCCGAATCTTTTGATGATGTTATGCACTGTAGATGATGAGATTTGCAAAGCCTTTGCAAATTGACGTTGAGGAACGTTGTTTTTAAAGTATTCCACAATCTTTTTACGCACTCTTTCACAGATTGGAGAGCCTCTGCCCATCTTTACTTCTGAGAGACTCTGCCTCTCTAAGACATCCCTTTTATAGCTAATCATGTAATAGACCTGATGTCAATTAACTTAATTAGTTGCTAGATGTTCTCCCAGTTGAATCTTTTAAAAATGTCTTGCTTTTTCAGCCCTTTGTTGCCCCCGTGCCAACTTTTTTGAGACCTGTAGCAGGCATAAAATTTGAAATGAGCTCATTTAGTCGATACAAGGGTAAAATTTCTCAGTTTAAACATTTGTTATGTTCTCTATGTTCTATTGTGAAGAAAATATTGGCTCATGTGATTTGAAAGTCTTTTAGTTTTCATTTTATTCAAATTTAAAAAATGTCCCAACATTTCCGGAATTCGGGTTGTAATTAAAAATTCTGTCAGAATGTCATTCTCTCTCTCCATATATATATATAAATGCAAGATATTTGAAGCTCTTTTGTTTACATAAACATTTCATAGTGATCAAAAAATAAAAAAGACAAATATCAAAAGTAGTCCATGTGTTATAAGATAATTTTCTAGGAGGAACAGAACCAAAATAAAAGTAAGTCTGTTCATCAAATGCAACGCTCAAACCAAGCTTATCACATCAGATCTGGTGTCAATGGTGTTTGGTCACTAAACATACAAGATAGAAAAGTGTTTGATTTCATTAATGTCCAACTTGCGGCGCATTTGATTTGGAGGGCAAGATTTTCAGTCACAAGTGACTTAAAGTGTTAGTTCAAGCCCAAAATGAAAATTCTGTCATTTACTGTTACACCTCATGTCATTCCAGATCCATAAGAAGACTTTCGATTATATTCAAAACACATAAGAAATTATTAATAAGAGATTTCTGTCCCTTCACTGAAAGCCAATTCCACCAAACACATTTCAAAAAGAGTTTGTAAAAGAAAAGAATTGCTTTATATGATGAACAGATTTAATTAGGGTTTTATTAACAGTAAACTAATCAATGCATATACATAGAGAAAAAAAAGGTAAACAGCAGTTCAAACGTGCTTGATTGATGAGTGAACAAATGAGGTTCTTGCGTGTAATGTGCTCTTTTTAGAAATATATATTTTTTTGGTGGAATGAACTGGTGGAATAGTATAACTTTCAATGGAGGGACAGAAATCATTTAGCAATCATTCATTTATAAAATATTCATTGATTTTTCGAAGATGAATGAAAGTCTTATGAGTAATGGAATGACATGAGGGTGAGTGAATGATGACAGAATTTTCATTTTGGGAACTAACCCTTAAGTTCATAAAGTTAAGTCTGTTTGTCTCACCAAGTGTGAAGATTCTTGAAAAGTTCTCCTTTTGTGTTCCACAGAAAAAGTGGCAGCATAGAGGTTTGGAACCACATGAGACTAAATAAAGTTTCTGTTTGTGCCTAGTAATTAGTGGATAACATACGGATAGTTTGATGGGGTTTGATGTGATATTTGACAGTTTTTAAACAGAAATGCATTCCAATTGATGAAAGAGCCTGAATAAGGCAAACAGATACAGAGAGAGTGAGAGAGAGAGAGAAACAGAGGGAGTGACCAGCTGGATTACCATGTAAATAGTTGTGAAGATAGGTAGAGTCTGGACGTGTGCCAGGACTCTACAAAGGGCTCCTAACATCTGTTTGACGGCACATTTCTGCTCTGTGTTTGAGCAAGAAAAACACTCTTGCTTGGAATGAGTCGATTGCACATGATCATGCATAGAGACGGTCGCATCAAAAATAAGCAGCTCTGGAGTAACACAGTCACACACTGGCCACGTTACTTTAAAGGACACGTTTGGCGTTTCCAGGAACACTGTGAAGGAAAACTTTGAAGGCGATCCAGCCGATCGTTTCTCACAACTGTGAATTTATCTGTTGTATCAGTCATTCCATGAATATCAAACATTCCGTGACGCGAGGTGCTTGTACGCCATGGAAAATGCAGACCTCACAATTTATCTGCCCCGTAACAACCTGATTGAAATACAAGTCTAGGAGCCTGATGATCACTTAAATCTGCCAATCAAAATCAACTTCACTGTCTGGTTCTGTGAAAGTTAATTTGCCCAAATTGGTCTTGACATTGAAAGAAAATGGGGCAAACCGCAAGTTAGGAACAGAAAAATTAACATACAAATCCAAATTGCCAAGTGGCCACAGCATATAAAAAGACTCAAGTGGATAAAGGAGCACAAGTGGGAACAGTGGCCGAGGGGCAGCAATATGGGGCTGGTGGTTTTTTCCCCCTTAGCCCTGTACCTGGAGCATATGAAACTAATTTGTATAACAAATGTTGGTTTTAGACGGCATTCCTCAACCACTGATGGCTCCTCAAGGCCTGGAGAGCCCCATTCGTTAGAGCTTAAGGCAAAGCAAACAAATTAATTAACACTATCTTTACTAGGGAAGGCCAAGCCAAGCAAAGGCTGAAACACAACACCATTACCTAAATTCGCATGCATCTGTCCATGTCTTCTCTCAGCTCCGGCTCTATGTGCCTCTCGCCCTTGACTGAAGTTGGAGGACCACCTGCATGAAAGAAGAGACCCGGCCTGTTATGTCTCAGTGATGGAAAAAAAATAACACAGAATCCAGCTCTGCAAACAGCTCGTTGCACGGATCATTTTTCTGCGCCGCGCTGGACACAAGAGTAAAATAAGAACAGATGATATCATACACGGGCACAGAGGTGCTTTCGCTTTGTCTGATTTAAACGCTTTACGAAGAGCCCGATGTGCCATCACCAGAACTGAGTTGAGTCAAGAAACCTCCAAAGGACTGAACCAGACCAACAGCAGAGCCCCTAAAGCCCAGACCAACACTACAACCAAGCTCTAGACCAAAACTCCAACCAGACCTCCAAACAACCAGAGCAAGACCTGTTAAAACCCAAACTCCAGACCCAGACTAATAATAGTGGACCTTCAAAGACCCAGACCAAGCCTTATACTTATATATACTATTTGGACAAAAGTACTGGGACACCACCTTCTACTTAACAGATTTGACTACTTTAGTAATTTCCATGAGTACTTTCCTTTAGTATGGGTTCAGTCATTTTAGACACTTCCAAAACTATTGCAACAGAGATGGAAATACAGTTTTTAAATACATGAATTATGTTTCCATCTTTGTTGCCACAGTTTTGTAAGTGCCTTTTTCTGCTGTAAAGAAGGGGGTGTCCCAATACTTTTTGTCCATATAGTGTATGTACAAGTCATTGGTGTTTGGTGAAGAGTTTTTGGCTCTAGGTCTGCATTTACAGTCACACCAGAGGTGTTAAACTGGGATTAGGACTTGGTTTTATGCAGACCAGTCAAGTTCTTCCACACTGACTCAATCAATCATTTTCTTTTTGAACCTTGTCTTATACACAGATGCATTGTCATGTTAGAATAGAAAAGAGTCCTGTCCAAACTGTTGCTATAATATTAGAAGCACACAATTTCTTAGAATAACAATATATGCTTAAACATTAAGATTTGTTTTCATGGAAATTACAAAAGTAGTCAAACCTATTCATTAGAAGGGGATGTCCCAATACTTTTGTCCATATAGTGTATGTTGAAAATCCTCAGTTATAGTACTATATCCTTTTTAATTAAACCTGTTGGATTGCTGTTCTGGATCATTGTGGCCCAAAATCAAGTCACCTTCATTTCTATAGTGCTCTATACAATACAGATTGTCAAAGCAGCTTTACAGTGTCAAACAGGAAAATATTTTGTCAATAATGCAAGAGGACTATAACAATTGTTAAAGGGTTAGTTCACCCAAAAATGAAAAGTAGTCCAACACACCCTCAAGGCATCCTAGGTGTATATGACTTTCTTCATTCAGACGAATCCAATCAGCGTTATATTAAAAAAAAATGTGCTGGCCCTTTCAAGCTTTATAATGGCAGTGGATGGGTGTTTCTGTTCAACAGTCCAAAAGAAGTGCAGTAAAGCACATCCATCCATAATAAACAGTGCCTCGCACGGCTCCGAGGGGGGTCAATAAAGGGCTCCTGTAGTGAATCGATGCATTTTTGTAAGAAAAGTATCCATATTAAAACCGTCATAAACCGTTTTCTCTAACTTCCGCATGTGCTGGTGAGAAGTGACAAATGCAGAAGTTAGATAAAATTGTTTCTAACGTTTTAATTATGGATCATTTTCTTACAAAAACGCATCGATTCGTCAGAGATTATCTTAATATTGGGCGGTGAGAGGGTTCTCTATACTTACTATTGGTGAAAGCGAAACGGTCAACTTGGATCATGTGTGCTTTAATACCCAATCACATTACAGCCTTGACGTCATTGAATTTCAGTCAGACTTGTGTGACACTCAGTCACCGTTTATGGATATCATAGGAATGAATGAGAAGTGCCGTAAGCTGAATCCCACCTGTCGCAAAAAGTCAGTGACTTCTCTTATAGAACGGCATTTTTTTGGTGTAAACTATAAAAATATTTAAATCCAAGTATTGTGTAGTGTGAAACATGTTGAAGATTAGCCGATAGGCTGTTGATTCATTAAATGATGAGCTGTTTCCTCTAAAAAGCTGTTTATTCAGCGTACTGAAGCCTCTTCTCCATTGACATCCATTCAAAACAAAAAAAAAGGCCTCTGGTCTCCTGTCCATTAGCATTAACCACTACGCTTTTTTGGTTAAAGGTTGCAGGCTTGCCTTCTAGAGGCTTTGGGTTCAGTACAGGAGGCCTTTATTCACCCCCCAGAGGCACTTTTTATTATGGATGGATGTGCTTTATTGGACTTCTTTTGGACTGTTGAACAGAAACACCCATTCACTGCCATTATAAAGCTTGGAAGAGCCAGGATATTTTTCAATATAATTCCGATTGGATTTGTGTGAAAGAAGAAAGTCATATACACCTAGGATGCCTTGAGGGTGAGTAAATCATGGGCTAATTTTTGGGTGAACTAACCCTTTAATATTTCAGTTAAAGTCAGTTCATGATTCAGTGATGTCATCATCCAGTTCAGCTCTCTTCCAATAGTATCTGTGCAATCAGTCAAGCGTCCCCAAGCAAGCCAAAGGCAATAGCGGCAAGGAACCGAAACTCCATCAGTGACAGAAAATGGAGAAAAAGCCTTGGAAGAAACCAGGCTCAGTCGGGGGCCAGTTCTCCTCTGGCCAGACCAAACCAGCATGGCATGGTTTAATTCTAGGCTGCAACACAGGTCAGATTGAACAGAGGACTTGTCTGATTCTCAGTTTAAACTCCTGAATACACGGTGAAGTCTTAGCCACTTCTAAAAGGTGCTGAATTAGTTCCGGCATACCTGAAGAGACAAGCAATTGATTTATATCTTACATACCATACAAATAAAAGTTTAACACAAGGTGGTGGAGGATCCTGGTGCAACCTTTAAGAGAGTGAGAGCAAGAATCTGCAGGACAGAAAATATCTAAAATTCCAAATAAATACTGACTGAATAAGATACTGACCCAAATTCATGGCTCAGATTTGATTAACTTGCAAGACTTTATTCTCCGTGAACAGTGAGAGCATGAGCATGAGGCATGATCTTGAGGTCGTTATCTTCCCTATATGTCCCCGGAGCATATGGGAACATTTTCTACACTCACTCATAAATCAAACATGTCAACTATAAAATATAGCTGACCAGCAACAGATGTCCTTATAGATTTTTAAAAAAGAAAAAAAAAAGTTATCTAAATTTCACAAGTTCTAAATTTTACAGCTAACACAATGCAACCCGCTGAGTTCTCACAAGCGGTTTCTGTGCAAATGACTGGATGAGGTGTGCATGTGAATGCTCAAAGCATGAGGCAGCAGTGCACTCACACCATAGACCACCTGCAGTTATCACTCCCTCTGGGCTGAAGATAAACTACGGCTCTCTCTCACAGGGCTCATTCAATATGGTGATGGTTTTTGTTTTTATTGTAGCCAATGTGAGACTGGCACCACTTCTGAAAACCAGTTTCTGATGAGCTAATGCTTGAACTTCAAAAGACATTCTCCATTACACTTTCAGTCAGGATACCTGAGATTTGGGGAAACATATTTTGATTCAGACGGCAATTGAGTGTAAAACAGTGAGAAACGTTTCAGGAATCTGGGCTCCATACAAAAAAATGCACATGCATCACATGATAGGGCTTATACTATGGGGCTGTTGAATGCTTGATTCTGATTGGTTGACAAACATTCTACAACATTTTTTTATTTTATTTTTTCTAAAAAAAAAAAGACTCATTGCAACTTCAAAACAGTCCAAAATAAGGTGCATAAAATGAAACAAAATACAAATAGACAAATGTAAACAGGGACTTGTATATAATGAGAGAGAGAGAGACTGAATGTATCTGATTGCACAGGTTTCCAATTAAAAAAACTGGAATGCTTTAAACCCGATTCACAGCAAATATGCTGTACATTAAAAAGCATCTATCTGAGTATCAAAAGACATAACTCATATCAATAGTCCTTATTTTGTGAAGGAAACATGAGAACAACACTGACCTTTAACTATTTAGAGCAGATATTTGACAAGCCACATCTTTATGAGCGTGTCGGACACATCAGAGATGTGTTTTATAGATGCAATCCTGCTCTTGATTTGTGAGGTGCACATGGTTTGCCGGTCGCCTCTGGCAGCACTCAGCATGCATCATTTCCTACAGAAGAACCCATATGAAGTTTGTGGTCATCTGGTGTCATTTCTCATTCCTAGTTCGTGTGACGCATACATTTCACATTTTATGAAATTCCGTCTGCCATGCATTCCCTGCACCGCTCAGGTTTAATAAAATACATCAACCACCTTTTGTATTTCTTTGCTCCTTTAATTTCTGCAGTAGATATCCAACAGCTGGTCTGGAGAGGAGGAGGAAACACCTGCTTACACAGGGGAGGTAGAGAAAGGAAATCTATGAAAACCTCAGACTGAGGCGGTGTCTCAATCCCTACAGAGCTGCCTACCTAGACAGCATCTTTGGGCATCACTTGCATGCAGCAACTTCAAAATCCAGTGACGTGGCTAATTAGACAGCGATTTTAGGCATGTGTGCTGTTTTTGGTTGATCCCCCAAAATTCAGCTCAAAATATTCTTCTAAAGTCCAGAAATAATCCACACAAATGTGATGCCTAAAAATGAGATTTATGTAGGCAGCTCTCTATTGATGTTCATGCAGCTTTCACACTGTGCAAAACAGCCTTTAATTACCAAATATTGGTACACACAAATCTATGATGCCCCAAAATGCTGTGAATGCCTATGCCACAAAATTCTGTATATATATTTATTTATTTATTTATTAACCCTATACCATATCATACTTGATTTGCAAATTTCAACATGATCAAAACTTTGCAGAAAAATCCATTTTTCTGAACAGAACTTATTACATAACTTCTGTCATCTGACTGATAGTTCAGACATTTTAGCAAGTAAAAGGCCTATAACTGTACAAGCCTCCACCTTTCAGATCATGCTTCATGTGTGATTTTTAAATATAAGAGTAACTTTTAAATTGTTAGTAATATTTCAAGATGAACATTTACTGGACTATAGCAACTAAACATTTATTTGTTCATCTCAGTCATCATTGTATTGCATTGCTTTATATGTAAAACATATCTTAAAACCAATCATTTATCTTACTAAGACATTATTGGGGGATATAAAGGGACAGTTGATACTTATATAATTTCATGTATGCAGTCTGCTACATTGTTATAAAGATTTAATTAATTTACATTACAAATTATCTAAATTTCATCTGACTTTCTGGCCATATAAACATTTTACTGACTATTATTTCATATGCCAGGATTTACAGAGTTATTGTTGGATAAAATGCTGCTAACTCACAAAGTTGCACATGCCCATAACGCTCAGTTATATTGTCTAGATAGGAAGTTCACTGGGATTTGACGGTTATGATGCACCGGACTGTTGCAACCACCTGCCATCCCCAAAAATGTTGCACAAACCAAGGAAGGCATCTCACTGTTACAGGTTACAGCACGCACCTACGATACGCAAAATGAGGCTAGACAAGCCGTTCACTGCGTTACAAGTTGCTGCAAGTGCCAGTGATACCCAAAAGAAATGCAGTCTAGGGAGGCAGGCAGCTCATTAGAGTTTGAGACAGCCCTAAACTCCTCTAGTGACTCGCAGCGGCGCGGTGAGAGACTGAGATTACAGCAATAAAACACAGACACAGTCAGGAGAACTTTACGCACTGCGTGGCTTCGGTGTTTTGTCAGTGTTGCCGGCTGAGCGCTATTTTACGCACACGCAGACTTCGCTTTGACTGAACGATCCGCCACAGACAGCAGCATCAGGTCTGAAAGTTGGAGCAGAAGCTCTGCGTTGACATGCTGAAGGTGAAGCAGCAGGGATGTCATCCAGGCGTGGCTCGGGGAGGATATGGATGTCTATATAAATGACTCGTTCAGTCTGATCACGGATGAAAAGAGCGTCTCTCTCCTCTCCGCTCTCTAAACACGCAAAGTTTGCTCGCCATGGCAGAGGTGGCTGGATTTCTCGGGAGCATCGATCTGGATTTGCAGGCTTTTCCAGCATTAGGGAACGTGCCTCTGGCGGATGGTTTGAATGAGAGATTGGGTCTGATTGAGGGCAGACTGCAGCGCGGGTCGCTCACGGATTTTGGCCACCTGAAGGGCATCCTGCGCAGGAGACAGCTCTACTGCCGCACCGGCTTCCAGCTGGAGATATTTCCCAACGGGACGGTGCACGGAACCAGACAGGACCACAGCAGATTCGGTGAGAGCTCTATCCTTTCATTCATCCGTCAGTCAGCGGTTTTGATCATCACAGACGCGTTAGCGCACCTGATCATTCTGTGGAACTGCTGCCTTTTTTATTTTTTGGGAAAAAATAGCATATTTATAAACTTCATTGTGCCATCTCAAGATAACTTAATATACTTTAAAATGTGTTTACAATGTGATATCTTAACGCCTTCATATAAGTAACAAGGGTAGCAGAGTTCAAACTTAAGTAAGTCTCAAGGTCAGGACACTTCAAGGTGTTTACTGGACAAAAAACAATGCTGATATTTACTCACGTTTACTTAACGATCTAAATGGGGGCACTGCATAGCCTTATACTGTTTTTATATACTACTAGTTATACTAACATACCTAAAACTTTCTGCATTTTAAAAAAAGAGTATTTTTAATTTATTCTCATACCATGGGAGTACAAAATTGTTCTCAAAATATGGTTATGTATACACACAGTATGTATATATGAACAAATTATGTATATGCACACAAATATACAAAATGCACCTGTTTATGGTGTCCAAAATGCAGATTCAATGAATGCAGCATCAGCCAATCAGTCAGTTTGTGTGCATATGACATGCTGATTAACTTTGTTCACTTGGAAAACTCCAGAGAAATCTGTAATACACAACTGATTGCTTCAATATAAAGTTAAAAAAATATATTTTAAAATGTTCAATTTGCCAGATCGAGTTGTCATGAGTTGTCTTTCATTTTGCAATTGCATGCACAAGACATAACTTGTGTGCATAACTTGGACAGAATTCAGGGCTGTAGATCTAGGCTTAGATTTCATGTGAAGCAGATCTGCATTTAGGGGGTACAAGAAGCAGGAACCTTTCTTTAAAACGTTGATTATTGGGGGCTGTGCCTCCCATGTCTCATGGAATCTACACACCATATACAGGCGTCTCAAGTACTTGCATCTCGTAACAAAATAACCCTAAGCACAATAACCCTTTTAGTGCAAATCATTAAAAGACAAAAAAAGAGAAAAGGCTTGTTAGATTTGAAATAATAAAACAATATAACGTTAAATAAATAAATACAATAATTCTGCTTGAGAAACTCACCACAACACCAACTAATACCAAAGCAAAATGACTAAGAAATGTTAGTTTTCTCTAAGAAAATCTGGAGCGTTTGAACACAGATGGCACTTGCTTCAATGTTTTGCTATTTAATTCAATGACATTCAGAGTGGTTTAGGCATCCAGATACTTTTTGGTACCACTGTATATCAATCCTCCCATTAGGCAAGAGCAGCATATCTCTGAGTCTTACACTCGAATTGCCCTCGGCGAACTCCAGCGCAGGGTCAAGGGACGCAGGTGCTTCTCTGCAGTGGAAAACAAGCTCACAGCATGAGGCTGTTTTTCTCTGAAAACATGTTCAAAGGACCCCAGCCGACACAGGCACAGACACTACTAATTACAGCTCTAATAAATCAGTCAAGGAGTGCTTGGTATTACAATGATAAACAAATGATAGCAGAGCCCAGACATGAGGATTTTTTGCATTGCTCTGATCCGTAATCATTGTGCAGGTGCAGCCCTCGCTTAGAAAACAGGAATAGCTCTAAATTAAAGCATGACCACTGTGGAATCCAGTGGTAATGCTTGTTTTTAGGCCGAGACAAGCTGCTTTACTGGATTGGGTGGTCCGCGGTCATGTTTCTGGCATCCTTCTGGCAAATGCGAGCCGTTTGTCAGTAATGTTGCAAGCTGGCAGTGTCTTTGATTAAACGCATATGAAATGTGCTTCTGCTTAACCCAGCTTCAGAGAGTTTTCGGTGTCGTCGTTTGGCATCCAAATCACAACATACTCGGTCCAGGTGGTGGTAAAAGGCCACAAAGGTGTAGTTTTTGTTTTAGCCTTTAATCAAGAGCGTGTGAACAGCTGGTTTCGACCAAGATTGGGCTCGTATCCTTTAAACTGACACGAATGCAGATACCTTAACATAATATTGATTTGTGTATATATATAAAAAAGTACTTCAAAAGAGAGCACACGAGTAGCAACAAGAGGCTTAACCAAACATATCAGAGATTATTGGCTTTGTGTTGCATACACGTTCTTATAATCAAAGTGTTAAGTGACAAGACTAACTTCCTGTCCTTTAGGTTTTATTGTGGCACATTTTTAAATGCTAGTCTGCTGAACGCTTACTTGTAAGGGCACATGAGACAATTCTTTCAAATATTAAATTCTCAAAGTAAACCCCTTGTATGAAACAAAAACAACAGAATACAGGTATAATGGCCACTGCCAAAGACTTTCATGTTAAGAAACGCACAGAGTTACAAGTAAGTGGAAAACGACAAAAACACAAACCTGCCAAAGTTGGTAGCATAGCTGGTAGTCTGGCCAGGTTGGTTAGGCTGGTGTGATTTGGTGGGGTTTGGGGTATTTATCATCTTATTAAACTGAAAGACCAGTTGGCCAAAACACCAGCTAGATCTGCTTAACATATCTACAACCGGTGACCCACCTTTGGCTAATTTAAGTTGTTTCTTTCAGCCGGGAAGGGGGCAAGATAAAACATCTTACTTGACTATACAGCATTGTTGATGTACAGCTGTGCTGCAGTTGTAAAGGTGTCTGGTCATTGTCTGATGAGTGCTGTTGTGTGGCAGGTATTCTGGAGTTTATCAGTCTGGCTGTCGGGCTGGTGAGCATACGAGGCGTGGACGCTGGTCTTTATCTGGGGATGAATGAGAAAGGTGAACTCTATGGGTCGGTAAGTCAAACCCCTGTAGTGCTCACACACACTCCAAACAATATCCACCAACAGAAGGTTCTGCTCTATGAAGTGTTCCAATAGGAATGCAGTGAGAGCTGGAATGAGGAGCAAACGACAACCCACCCACCAGCTCATAGTCTGCTCCCCATATGATGTAGATGTACAAAAAGAAAACACTTAACCAGACAAAACAAGCAGTGTTTCCACCGCTGTGAGCCCTGACCTCTGATCAGCGAGGTCTGTGCGTGGCTCACCTTGTTTTTGTCTTTGTAACTTTCCACACGAGAACAACCTCTCAGACAGAACGCTCAATCTCAGAGAAGAAAAACTGCCTCTTCATTTCGCTCCATACTTAAAATATTTACATATTTTCCAGAGACACATGAAGCGTGTAACGTATACACACCCACATATCGTGGATATACGAGCTGAGTGCTCTTGGTTTCTTGCATATCTGTGTGCTGCGTGAGAACCGCGCTTTCCTCCGCTGGAGTGCTAATTGTAACCGAGACCAGGAGATAAAAGCATGTAGCGGGATTTGACTTTTTGCATGCTAACCTAGAGAACCATATATAGGAAAATGCGCCTGGCCTCCCCCTCTGCAGACTTTGCCATGCTCACAGGAGAAACAAGCTATCAGATTTCCAGAGACAATAAGCGGGGGCCCCAGTAAGTTTCTGTGGATCCTGAGTTAAAACAAACCTATTTAAAGCAAGGAGAGATGACTTCACATGCAATGCGATAACAACCCATTAAATCAGACTGTAAACGCAGAACTGCAAATCACCTGAAGACTTCTAGGTTCACTGCGCAGACTAAAAAGGTCCATTTCTGTTGCATGAAGATCAAAGAAGTTTACCATCACTGGTGGTTAGCTTTAATACATTATGTAAATCCTGTGCATGGAGCAGTATTTAATCCAAACAGCACACTACATAATTGAAACAGCATAGAAACCATCAGTAATTTCACAGCTCCTGGAGAGCTATTCCAGTCGTTTTAAATGAATCTGTTTTCTGATACTTTTAGTTGATAACTTTTTTCTGTCTAACTCTATTTGCTTGGCCAACTGTTTAAACGATTTAACAGAACTTTTAAAGTTGACTTTATCTTAAACACTAATTTTAAATGTATCATCTTGACACCAAGACTTGAACCTAGTCCACTGCATGACTGCTCTTTGGCAGGAAACATGATGTAGCCCCAATGTCTTCTATTGTTCTCAGCAGCGTAGTCAGCCAGCGAATGTTCACCTGCTTAACCCGAAGTCATCGCTCATGAAGTTCTGTCAGTGGTGTAGTAGTAGCAGCCCACACAGACTCTCTCAAGCTGCTGTGTTTGTGCGAGAGAGCTTGTTGCATCATGGGGGAAGCAGACAAAAAGTTTAACAGTTTTGAAGAATGATTTTGGGTGTAAACTGCAAAGCTTGCCCGTAATGACTTTCCCTTCTCTGGTGCAGCGAGCACCTGCTGTCTGGCCTCAAGATAGTTTCCACTCCACACATTTTGCAATGGTGACAAGGGTAAACTGTGCACTGTGAGAAAGAAACAGTACCACGTCTTCACACCCTCATGCTTTCCAGCGCATCTGGAGGTCTGGAAATGGGAGGCGCATGTTAGTTCTTAAACATGTGGTCAGATGCACTTAAACTGGACTCTTGACGGACAGAGGGAAGATTACTAGCTAGAGAACACACCATTTTGGTTGGGACGTTTCTGGATCAGGGCAAGAAAGCAGTTTCCCACTTTGATTCACATCTTACATCAGCGGTGTCCAATCCTGTTTCTGGAGGGCTACTGTCCTGCATATTTTAGCTGCAACCCCATTTAAACACACCTGAGCTAGCTAAACAAGGTCTTGCTAGTCATACTAGAAACATCCAGGCAAGTGAGTTGAGGCGAGTTGGAGCCAAACTCTGCAGGACAGTGGTCCTCCAGGATGGGGTTTGGACTCCCCGTCTTGCATCTTGTTTTAAACAGTTTGTGTAGATCAGGAGTGCCAAATCATGCTCTTGGAGGGCCACCTTCTTGCAGAGTTTAGCTTAAAATTGCTCCAACACACCTATCTGAATGTTTCTAGTAATCCTGAAGTAATGGTTCAGGTGCATTTAATTGAAGTTGAAGCTAAACTCTGTAGGCAGGTGGCCCTCCAAGGGCAGGACTGGAAACCCTTGGTATAGGTGAAGCTTATCTATCATGGTAGGACACAAGATCTTTCCAATAATCTTACCTGTAACTTTCCATTATAATGTAGTGCACATTATTGTCTCCAGATAACCAAAACAATGCTTTTGTCTCTTTCTGGCTGCCTTGCAGAAGAAGCTGACAGCAGAGTGTGTTTTCCGTGACCAATTCGAGGAGAACTGGTACAACACGTATGCATCCACACTCTACAAGCACGCGGACACTGGAAGATACTATTACGTGGCTCTGAACAAGGACGGCTCACCTCGAGAAGGCAGCAGGACTAAAAAACACCAGAAGTTGACTCACTTTCTGCCCAGACCCGTCGAGATAGAGAAGATACCCCAAGCCTACAGAGACTTGTTCCAGCATAGGTGACCAGAGCATCCGTCAGAGTTGCTGTGTTGGAGAGGCGCAGTAGAGGTGCTGGATGGGAAAGACGGATGCTGAAGAACATTAAGAAATACAAGACCCTACTTCTCTCGCCTCACAGCTGTTTATATTTGGGTTCTGGTCCAAAATGAGGAGGCCCTCTCCAATGGTGATTGAGATAAACAGTACGTGTGTGTCCTGGATGGCTCCGTTTCCTCTCCTTAATGGGTTTTAAACCACAGAGAAGAGGGAACATTCCTGCATCCAAAGCTGGAGCCAAAAGATGTCTTGAGGAAGAGGTGTTGACTTCAGGGCCTCATGACGTGTGTCATGCAATCACCCTTTCTTCAGACACTTTTTTGTAAGATGTACCACATTTTGGGCATGTTCTCACTGGAAAAAAAATAGGGTCTAAACCTAAATTTATTGTGTAACTTGTCACCTGACATAGGAAGTAAAACTGCCTTTGACCGTTGAGATAAAACTCAACATGCCCAGTCTGGTGACCCTGGGGCCAAAGTCATGTTGAAAGGTCATGATGCAGCACTTACCAAGAAGACGGACATGGGGAGTATTCCCCGACATTCCTGTAGGACAAATGCAAAGCAAGAGCTTTTCAAATTAAATATACCTTTAAGGGCACTTAAAAGGAGAAAGATGCATTGAAGAACAATGACCAGCTTCTACTGAAACAATACCAATTTTGAATGGAAAAAGTACCAATTGTGAGACGGTGAAAAAGTAACAAGGCTTTATAATAATAATGGAAACAAACACCCTTTTCCTAGAGTGGCTTACACAGATGATCTTCTGTATGTCTTCTGTCTGCTTCCTTTGAAGGTTCAGGAGAGTTCAAACATTACAAATTTGGTAGAAAAAGCTAATCAGCAGTAGCAAAGTGATTAGTTGAAACGAACGCATGGTGCTTGCTGAAGGGTTCGGTAGAGGCTTTGGTCATTTGACTAAGAGTGACTTATAATGTTCAGGTTGTCAGGAACATTATTAAAATGCAAGTGAAAGACGTGTAAATATGGACAAACCTATTTATAAGATGTACAATATATTTATTTTCTACATATAAAGAATAATTATAAATCTATATATAAATCTATTTATTTATTTCAAAGGCTCTATTTTGTAATGAACTTGAAGTTATTGGAACTGTAGATTCTACTGAAATTATACAGAAGGGCTAAACCATTTGACCTGAATGACTGACAATAAAATTGTCCTGCTATTGTTTATTGTTGGTGACTATATTTGCAAGGATTCTCTGTACCAATTAAAATCTGAGAAACACTGAGCTGATTGAGTTTGACTGAACACACAACTTTTATGATAGTTTATCAAGGTACTGTCATGGAATGAATGCTCATCTTTGCTAAACACAGGAACACAAAATACTGTGAGAGCACTAGTTATTTAAGTCAACATGATATGGCATCAGCAAACCATGATATTATCTACCTATCTATAATATCATGTACCATATTTGCAAGTAAAACAGGGTATACTTTGAGATGTATTCAAAGAAAATCTGCTTCAGAGGCAGATCGAGTTATGTTTTGATGAAAGGTTACAAAAACAAACATTTTTGTCTTTGGAAGGAAGAGTGAATTCTGACTTCGTATTGTCTTCAAAGTAGAGCACATTTGATATCCTTTCTCAGAAAATCTTCATGTAAGGGGTCAATCAATCTATGAAATGTTGTTTATCTAGTGCAGCGTAAATTCCAGAACATCACAGCAGCATTCACAGAATAATCCAGCTCTCCAGAGATGTGGATGTTAGCTGATGATGTAAAAAGACAGCTCTTGGCTCGGGGAACCTGTGGGAAAGTTCTCCCCAAGCAGTCTGTAGAGGCATAAATCAACGCCCTACAGAAAGCGAAACAATACGAGAGAATGTGTTGCGCTGGTGGGCGTCAAACCTGTTGAAAAGCCTGCAGCACAACAACATTAATTACCTATATAATAGTGATAACATACGCAGAACTATTATTAATGAGTTTTTTTGTGAATCCGATGCCTTGTAAATCACAGCAACACAAAACAACTCCCTTGGTGACTGAATGAAGATTTGGACCAGCACTGATGTTGCCCTGAATGGACTTCTATAGGGTTTCAGTCAACTTACATCATCAGAAACGAACAGAACAATCCAGATTTACAAACATTCACAACCCCACCCACCACTGATGCCTGACAGCATGCTTGGCTCGTTCGTGCTCAGATGATCAATAGCACGCTCGAATACTTCCAGATATGAAGTGTATAGTGCATGTTCATGTGAACGGAAGCAGGTTTTAACATTGGAGGATAGATGGGGCAACAGCTGCCCGTTGCTGCAAAGCTAGCCGAGTGGTAATCTGGGCATACCAAGGATGGGATCAACATTTCAACATCTGCAATAGTTGTAATGTTTCTCTTTTGGCAGCTTTCTGCAAGCTGTGAATGCAAGCTCCCCTCGGGGGGGAACGTGGGCTTGAGGGGGCGAATGGAAAAGAGGGGGAGAAAAACCCTGGCAGCTAAAGAAATTAAAATAATAGCAAGCAGTAGAAACGACACAGCAGATGAAAGACTGAAGGGGAAGAATGGGGTGTACGGGAGGAGATAGCTTCTCAGGGTCTAGAGAAAACACATCTGAAATTTGGTTTTGCTGTCATGGATCTCAAATACAGTCTCATTCATTTACATTTACTGAAAATAATGAGTAGCTGTTTGAGTACTCACTAGTTCTTCAAAACCACAACTTCCTAGTATTGGCTTAAATCAGGGGCAAAAGTTTGTCTTGTCTTCTGGTGACCTCATCTGACTGTCAACTGCACTGCTGCATCATGGGAAGGGAGTGGCACATTTTAACATGCATAAGAAATGACTAGCCAGTATGCATCTGTCGCAAAAAGTAGTAAGTAAAACCACTGTCTGGAGTTCAAGGTTTCCAACATATAGTTAGGTACTGTATGTGTGTTAAGTTTAAATAAAAAGAAAGGGGGAATTACTCAATATATGTCTTCTGACTCGTAAGCAAATATCATACGAATTCCCATATAGCTTTCAAACTTGAAGTATCATCCAAGAACCCAATTTAAGAACCCATGACACATGCTACTATAAGCAATGCGTCTCACAGAACCATCTGAGAGCAAATGGAACAAAATGGCATTCTTGACAATTCCCAAAATTGATGAAACTGAAGATTATATAACATAAATATGATATAAACGTTCATACAAAAGTTTTAAATGTTAAAAATATGTTAGAACTTTCATGACTATTCCATTACTTTTGTTCAGTGGATACTTTAGCAATAGCAAAGAGCAATTTCTTCTTGACAAAATATCTTAAACTAAGCATAAACAGAATAACTTCTATTCAACCTTAAAAAAAACATGGAAATTTCAAATAATTTGTTAATTCCCTGAAATTTAGGACATGGATATGCACATATCGTAATATTTGCCAGTAGTTGCAACTGCACAAAAACAAAAAAACAAGCCAAGACCTGCATGTAACTCATCCTTTTGGTCACTTTATTTAAATGTGATATTAAATACTAAGTAGCAGTTCATATTAATGGCAGAAGTTGTTGGTGTATATGCTAACATTAGAACATATTCAGGAGGGGAAAAAGTTCCTCTACATTTCTGAATGACACCCTGTGGATATCAAAGGGCGTATGGTCGCCAATGAAAAACATCTAGTTTAGCATCCAAAGTGGAGATGTGCCCAAGAAAAGAACAATACAGCCTGAGCACTAACCTGATAAGGAAAGTGTTAGCATTATTATATCATCAGAACAGGTTTGAACTTCAGTTAAACCACACAAACATGTATCTAACTCCCGTCGCGTGCCAACTCAGCTGCGATCCCAACGCAAGTGGGGAAAAGAAACAGAAAGAAATAAACAACAGAAAAAGAAATTATGAACAGTTCTCACAACAATATGCTAGGCAACACTACAACGAGAAGTCTGATGTTACAAAAGTCCGGAGGAATTCAGCAAGCAGTTTTAACAACACAGACATTCCATAGCATGATTAGCAACAACAAGTTTAAATACCTAAAAGCAGATTAGAAAAAGGGGTTTTAAAACATTAGAAGAGATCTAGCTGCTTGATATAAGGCCATTTGACTTGATGTTACATTTAAGGTGTCCTTAAATACTGTCATATACAGTACCGATGACAATCCACTACTAGGAAGATATTAGCGCAGATAGTATTTACGGGGGCTCTAGAACAGAAACGCTATGGTCCCTCCTCAATCACGCTGTTTTCCTTGCAATATAATTATTTATATATGCACAGCCCTTATTCAAGGGGAAAGAAACCTGCAATGCCTAAAAGCATTTGGAGAGAATATCTTCTTCAATCTTAAATACGTGAGAGAGGAAAACAAAACAAAAAAAAGAACTTGAATAACATTAAGGCTATATACACAAAATGACAAACTGCACTGCCAAAAACCCCTTTAACAAAGTCCCAGGATGCCCTCTCGTTACCGAGGAGCTCAAGAAGGTGTTCTGGCTGCATCAGTCCAGCTGTGTGTACATCGAGGGGCGGAGGCTGGGCGGAGGCATCTACAGGCCCTTAGACGGGCCCGGGTTCTTGCCCAGCTGTGAGGAGGGGAGGCCCTGGAGCGCCCCGAGCTGCTGGTACAACCCCAGCAGGTCCATCTGATTTATGGGGCCAGTAAGACCGTTCTGCATGGCCAGCTGGTTGAGCAGCATACCCTGTCTCGCCATGGCCATCTGCTGCTCCTGCACCTTACGGTTGGAGATCACCTTCTGCACGTACATCATCAGCTGGAGAAGAGACGGAGATCAGATGTTAATTTTCTCTTAGGTGGCTTCAGAAAGTCATGCAATATCAGGGTCTCCAACAGAACTGGTGTTACTACATAACCCGTCCACAAAGCACCACTTTCTTTGATTACAATCAAGAGCATATTTTGATATCCGATGTCTTTATGAAACCACAATAGGGCTGGGGGATTTTTCCGATTTTAGCGATTAATTCGAATGTAATGCTTTGCCATGATTTTATTTTTTAGGACTTGACGAATCGCGATTTTGAATAGAAATATTAACAAACGTTAGAATTAGACCGTTTGACAATATGCCAATAGCTATGTGTCCATCCAAAGATTCAAATTAAACTTGTGCGCAAAACTGGAATATCACATAAAACATATGCGAATAAACCACCGTTTCCATCCAACGAGTCAAAGAGAACAAAATCGTCACTTCCTGGTAAACTGTGGCACCAAATATCACTAAGAATATATGAGAAGCCACTGAAAATAATAATTTTCATATATGACATAAATTACTTGCACCTCAGAGCGAGACACAATAAATGTGGTTATTACTTTCAGAGGAGGATGCTGCTGTTTGGGAACGCAGTCATGTAAGACAGTATTTATACAGAAATACTTTGATGACAGACTTTCCTCAGGCATTTCAGAACAACCATAACATACAGATGCTGTGAACGAGATCGGTCCGCTAGTTAGTCAAGTTATCCCGTCTCATAGCGCAAAGTCACATGACTTCAATGCGCATGGAGGAATTTATTCGGTAAATGTGTTTCCATCGTAGTTTATGCGCATTCTCTCTTATCGGATAAAAAGTTTATCCTACTCAAATGTGCACATACGTTTTTTATGCACATTTTTAGAATTTATGCGCATCTTGGCATTTCCATCCAGCGTTTTTTTATGCGATATTCCAAAATGCGCATAAAAATAGGTGGATGGAAATGCAGCTGCATGTCAGCGCACGTGATTAACCGCTCACATGTGATGCGCTCATATCGCTAGGCACCATTCACACAGAATGTGCTTTTGTGTTGACAAAGATGCGACGTGGGAAGTGCAATAGGAAAAACATGCAAGAAGATGGGAGTGAACTTCTTTTAACTTGAGCGTTGTGTTTTTAGACTGCTGTTTCATGCATGAGATGCTGTAAAAGATGCGAGCGCAACAGTCAAACGTGTCCATGTTTGCATGGAAAAAACAGTGGAACAGCAGCGCAATCAAATAAAAAACCTGTAACTACTACTGCATGTCTGATATTTCATGTTTGCATCATGGTGACAGGCTGAAAGCAGTTGTTCATTATTTTTATAGAACATTTATAGTTAATAATAGTCTGCTGGTGTTATATCTTCAGTCATTTTGAATTACCTTGATTTTTGAGATTTTTTGAAAGCATTTTCCTTGTATTATTTTTGAACACATAATATGTATAAGACAAGTTTGTATAAGATGTAGTTGTAGTTCATGCATCTTTTCTGCAAAGTTATTTAACAAGTGGTTTGTTTAACATTTACAGTACATCATGTTGACAACTTCATGTGTGCTGCACCTGGAATAGAATTTTCTTTAACTAGAGGGTTAATAAAGAAAAAGTGACTTGAATCATGTTGTAGTTACATTTTCAAGTTGACTAGTTAAAAATCTTAAAAACAAAAAAAATCGAGAATCAGTCAAACGTTCTGAAAAAAAAAAAAAATTTATATATACTTTCTTTTGAGATTTTAATTTTTTGCCATATCGCCCAGCCCTAAATCACAAGGTAAATTTGGATGAAATCACAAGTTAATAAAGTAACAACTGCAACACAAAAATATAGCAATCACAAATTAGAGGTTTATGAACATTGGATTTTGCTGATGATATAAAAACCAAATAAAGACTATTTTGCCGTTACTAGTATTTAATGTTGTATTTTTAAACGCCAGATGTAGATTATTGTATTATTGTAAAATATGCACTCTTACAACCATCTACAACATATTACAATATAAACACCATGAATCAAACATGCCATAATTCATCAGCAGTAGATCATAAGCAATCGTTTGGCATACATGCACAGTTTCCACTGATTTTGAACTGCTCTGAAACGGAGTCTGTAGAACGTGAAACAGTGCTGAATTTTTACACTGAAGCATGCAGCACTCACATTTATCAGCCTTTTTAAGTTAAAATAACAACATGAGGCCATATTGCAACATTTAAACTAAAAAAAATGAATTTAAGACATTTTAGGCCTTTTAAGAGACCCTCAGAGACCCTTAATTAATTTACACATCACATTTAATTATTTTTGACAAATGGAGAATAAAGGGGTGCAACAGGGTCCCCAGATGTAAAAATCCCTTTCATTATAATTAGTTCAAAATGTTAATGTCACTTAAACACAGACAGAAAATAAGATGTCACAGAAATAGTGACAGATGAGCAAACGTACAGTTTGTTGCTTGCCGAGGACTTCACGGTAAATAGCCTCCCTGTGTTTGATTTCCAGCTCGTAGCCGGCCTGCCTCCCAAGAGCCATGGACTGAACCTGGGCCTCGGGTAAACTCGGGTTCTCCTTCCACTGCCAAAAACAACACACCTGTTACATCCTGTAGACCTCAACAAACAAACACTTACACGCTCATCACACACACGCAAACAGTGTTCAGAACGTAGTACAACATCTCGAGCTTAATACTGACGACACAGCAAACTATGGGCAAAAACTACAGCCTCAAAAGTGTATATATTAAAAAAAAAGCTTGCTCCATGACACTAGGGTATAGTGGCTTGTTATGCATAGTATGTGGTTGTCAAGTCAACAGAGCCCATCTTCAAGTCTCTATAACACTCTGGTGTCCAAATATGACTCAGTTTAAGTCTATAGATTTTGGTCATTTTATCAGCAACCACAGTTTCATTCATGTCTGTAGCACAAAATGCATGGGACAATTTTTGCATTAGAGGTTCAACTGGGGGGGGAAGTACTAACAACAACAGTGATTTTTGCCTTAGCAAACACCATCTGCAGAGCAAATTTTCAGTCTTGTCAGGGAAAGTGTGTTTTGCATCAGTTATTGGTAATAACAGCCAATAGATGCAACACTGGACCTGAAGCTTTACGGCCCTGATATACTTGAAGCTAAATCTAAAAAACAAACTATTGTGATGCCATTACGAACAAAATCAGGCCAAAATGAAGTTTGTTTGGAGTTTCTGGAAGTGTTCGCTCCTGCCGTTTTATCAGGTATATGATTCTTTGACTTGGAAAATGTCTGCGTTTCATTTCTTCTGTTCAGTCTGAACACACTGGAGAACTGCTTTATAGCAGAAACTACAGCTGTAATTCTAACTGAAAGAAACACTGACACTTTTTTGTCATGTTAACTACTGTAAAGCTGCTTGCTTTAAAGCAATCTATTGTATAAAGTGTTATATAAATAAACATGACCTGACTGGAGTGCTGAATTGCAGAGATGTGCAAACTTATCCACATTGCCATGATCAGATGCTTTCTTAACTGCTGTTTTCTCACCGCTGTCAATTTGTTGTGTTTATTTGGTTATAGAGAGCAAAGCATGCAACATTTACATATGTATCTCTTTGGGATGTTCACTAACAGTAAATTGCTGCTCAGGCATTTAAAAAACTTGTTTTCACCCCTAAGCGAAGAGCAAAAAACATCTACGTCGTGAGTATATCGGGGCCTTTCCGACGAAAGCCTCACTGTAGGGAATCTCCCTCTCTCCTGTCACTCACCACCTGTGCGATGATGTCCTCCAGTGGTTCCCTGGGCACTGACTTCAGAGCGTTAGTGGCTTCCAACACTTTATGCCTGCCCTGGTTAATCAAATCCTTGAACACAGAGAGAAAAAAATGTGAGAAGAAACAGAAAATACTAGACGAGAAGAATCAAACCTTGCAAGAAAACATCTCTGAATTTGGTATTTTCACAGAGATAGCTAGCATTTGTAAACTGATATGCTAATCTGACGATTCAATACTATCCCGATACTTTTGTGCAGATTCAATATATATTGCGATAATTGAGTACTGCGATTATATAACTATTGCAATTCGATATTACAATTTATTATGATTTTTGTTTGCTTAAAGACTAGACAATGGAAAATAGTCGATCATACTCTTAAAGAGACTGTATGATGAAATGTATCATATTAACAAAAACAATGCATCACATCTTTCTGAACTTTATTTCAGGAGCATACACATACACAGTATATTTTAAAGTACCTTGAACCATGAAACTTTAGAGTACCAAAACCCTGAACTTGCATATGAATATAATAGTCAAATGTGCAACACAAGTAGTAGAAAAAATACTCTCGGGGATAAAATAAAGTGCTATGTTACTTTGCATACCGTTTTAGTCATGTTTAGTAGAGCTGCACGATTCTGGATAAATTGAAAATCACATTTTTTTTATTTTTTTGTCTCAAATAGAGATCATGATTCTGAACTAAAAAATAATGTGTAACAGAACATTAATTGCTGCAGTCTATTTAAAAGTGTTCAATCAATTTAAATGAATTATTAAACATTTTAATATATGTATTTAAAATTTAATATATTTAATACACCAATTTTTAATATTAAAATGATGGAAACTTGGTTTGATTGAATGATTCAGTGACTCACTCATAAATACTTCATTACTGGATGAATCAGCGTTTTGGAACAAATCTCTTGAATCAATGATGCAATGACAAATACATTTTTTAACAGTCACTTGTTGCCACCTAGTGCCGAAATTATGCAATCGACAATCAGTATTTGAAGCACCAATTACTTTCAAAAGATGACTTTTTCTATTTTTATCGCTACCATAGACATCAATGTTTATATCTGAACGATAAACTTTCATCCCAGTATTTCTGTGATAATATGAATGACTGTAAGACAGAAATAATTCTGTGTAGCTGAAAATACTGTTTGTGAAGCTGTTTCTTACCTAAACATGCTAACTGTCTGCTCTCTGTGTCTGCGGCAGCACAAACGCAGATCTGAATCTTCCGGTAAGACTTTTCAAAGATTTAATAGACACGGGCGAATTGTTGGCATTTAGAAATTAGATCGTGTGGGTGTTTGAATCGAGATCGTGAACTTTTAATGATTAATCGTGCAGCTCTAAGGTTTAGTCATGTTGTCCAGGAAGTGTGTAAAATCAAAAGTGTTTCCACACTTGGGATTTAAAACGTGAAGATCCAGAAAGAATTCTGGAAGAGGTTTGCTCCTCTGCCTCCGCCATGGTTTTGCTTTCTCACGCCGGCTTGAAACAGATACTACGTCATCTAATGCTGCGGTCAAGTCCTCATGGGACGTTCGTACTTACGAGTTGACAAGTCGTCATTAGGACTTCATGTGCGTTCAAGTCACTTTGGTCGGAACAAGATGGCCATTTAACTTTTCTACATAAAATTCAACACTATTTTAAACTCATCTACAAAATGATGAATAAAGAATGTGCATCGTTTTTTTCTTTTTTTATTCAATTTATGAAGGTGATGTAAATTGAATCATTATATGTGACCCTGGACCACAAAACCAGTCATAAGGGTCAATTTTTCAAAATTGAGATTTATATATCATCTGATAGGACAATATTTGGCTGAGATACAACTTATTTGAAAATCTGGAATCTGAGGGTGCAAAAAAATCTAAATATTGAGAAAATTGCCTTTAAAGTTGTCCAAATGAAGTTCTTAGCAATGCATATTACAAATCTAAAATTAAGTTGATATATTTACGGTAGGACATTTACCAATTATCTTCATGGAACATGATCTTTACTTAATGTCCTAATGATTTTTGTCATAAAAGAAAAATCAATAATTTTGACCCACACAGTGTATTGTTGGCTATTACTACAAATATACCCCAGCGACTTAAGATTGGTTTTGTGCTCCAGCGTCACATATATTCTATGGTAATTATACAATAATATAATATTTTGTATATGTAATTAATATAGTTTTATTGTATATAAAAAATAAATAAAAAAAGTACAGACTGCATATCTATAGTCTTTGGCTGCGTCATTGCATTGCATAATTATTATTTTTTCACTGACACGCCCCCAACTCGGAAACTCGGGGCTTAAAGAAAATTTCGAGTTATCCGCTTGCAATAACGACTTTGTGGTGGCGTTCACATGTGTTCAACTGGTAAATACGATGTATCTGACATGACTTGAGTGAACCATAATACAACGGCACTGCGCAGACCGATCGTTGTATAGCATCAAAGCACCGCAAGAGCTACAGAGAGCAGACGGCTCCGCATACTTTCCAATCGCTCTCGCAGTACTTTGATACACCGATCGGTCTGTGCGGCGCTGCTCCAAGTCGAACACACCTATACATGTCGCCCTCTGTTGGAATAAAAGCGGTAACTTCTCCCACCACCTCTTAAGAAAAGTAAAATAATTAAATATAAATAGACTCTGAGATAAACCAGTAGATTTTTAAATAGTTTTAAAAAGAATCGCGATAGTAAAATTAATCTATTTTACCCCCCACCCCTAGTAAACAGCAGCTGGCAGAGCACAAGCCAAATGTCGGTGCCCGAGGACGCATGTCACAATTAGCTGCCGGCTGAAAGAATGTGAAACGAGCATGTGGAGCTCATTACTTACCTCCAACTGTTGGTTGCTCATGGAGGCCAAAGCAGCCACGTTGAAGGGGAAGTAAGAGTTTGGTCCTGCTCCCATGCCCATCTGAGAATAGGACGGCTGGTTGAAATGCATGGACAGCCCCTGAAACAACAGACGAGCGGTCCATCAGTCGGAAAGAAGCAGAGAAACTTAAATTTACGAGATGAGGTCACACAGAAAAGATCCCAATTATAAATAATCTTCAAATCAGGTTGGGCCTGACAGATGAGTCAGCCTTCCATCACACTAGCACTTGCTGCAGGGTAATCAAAGCATTGATTTTGGACTTCATTTTCCACTCGATTTGCGACTTTGACATGATTTGTCTGCGATCTGGCAAAGACGCACGCCGAACGATAATTCCTAGCCAACAGATGGCTGGAGGATCCAAAAAATCCTGATGTGCACCCATGTGAACCTCTGTTAGGGTCCTGCCCAAGCTGTGTTTGTCTTACGGCTCTAAACAGAACGTTCCCCTGCTGAAGGTCAGCAGGACGGCTGTGTTTGTGTGTAAATGAGCTACCGAGGCAGATGCGGCCAATCCCACCCTCTAATTGGGTCTTTGGTGCATGCAGCTCGTAAACACACTCCACAGCTGAGTGTCCGGTGTTCAGACCTGGCATGAGCAGGTGTGCGGCAGAGACGCCGGCGTGGATCACAGCTGTGCTGCAGACCATCTAAACCGACCTTCTTTTAATCTGGTTTCAAAATGTGACGCTCGCTGTATGGCTGTTTTCAACTAAATCCTGAGCAGAACTCGATAGGGCTCTCTAATCACTGCAAGTGACTGCTTAAAATCCACTTTAATGGCTCTGACATAGTTAATGATTTTAAGCAACCAAATTAGACAAAGCTCTTCAATCTTAACATACACAAATGACTGTAGCGAGATGATCAAAAGCAGGTGAATTCTTTTCGTTGCATATAATAGCTATGGCCAAGTGATTCACTGATTAAATTACTTTGATTTAAGCATGATATTTAAAACATCTAGCCAAAAAAATAACATGAAATTTAGGAGACAGATCACATGTAGCGCAGAAACTGTGTCAATATGGTATGAATTATGCACACGCACACACAAAGCTCAGTATAATAACTGAGTCCCAGCAGGTATAACTACAAATACAGCTCCTGTATTGGGCACTAAAGCTATAGTGATATTTTCCATGTTCACTTCGTTAATTTTTACTGAAGTGTTCAAGGGAAAGGGGTCAGTCTGTGCTTTGTTAACTGTAGATCTGTTTGCATTGATGTCAGATGGACAATGTTTGTGATTCAGTTTACTGAAAGAAGTTGACTAATGAGAAAGTTGACTGCAGAATTGTTTGGCAGGGAATCGGTGTAGATATTACGTGACTGCAAAAGGAATAATTACAGTGAATCTGAATGGAGAGAAGCCACTTGTAATTAAATTCAACTGCAGAGTCAGAGTCCCACAAGGCAACAAGTCACTTCTCTCCCAAAAAACTCCACTAATGAGCGGCTGACCTGAGAGCGAAGAGTCTCTAATCTGAAGACAATGACTCAGATTGTTTGAATACTACAAAGGATTCCAGGATTAGATATAAAAGGACACAGGCTCTCGGCCATCATCTGCACCCACAGACACGCAAATTTCACTGCGTTTATGTAAGGGAATGATTCGACTCTCTGAACAACTAGACACTTCAGAAAAGGTGTGCTTTAATAGGTCTGGGCAGAACCATTACCACCTAAAGAGCACTTTCCAGGCAACAGCTCCCACTGGTTTTATGTAGGTCTAAACAAAGCTCGTTTATTTATATGTTTTACAAGGAGCTATTCTTTGAAGCTTTCGATGAATTTTATGTAAGCACATATGCATACAGTTAGACCTTTCTCATGGTGTTCCTTAAAGTGTGGGTTAATTTCTAATGAAGATATCACTCCACAATATTATTTGGCAGGTGTGGCGCATTACTAAAGAAATAATCATCAACCTCACCAAGATCCTTAAACAGCTATCAGTAACAGCCAGATACAAACAGACAATTTCTTTAAGGAAATATTGAGAAAAAAAACACCTGAAACATGGCTAAACTCTAACATTATATTTACTAACTGATATGCAGGTATTAGAAAATAGTCTTATCATTACATGTATATAATAGTAAAGGGCTTGTGTGGTTACACACCTTCTTTTCGGCCTCGTATTCGGCCCAGGCAGCCTTGCGATCCTCCTCACTCAGTGCCTCTTCCTCCTTGTGGTCCAGCAAAGAGTCATGCTCGTGGTAGCCGACGATATGATCTTTGTAACTGTGAAGGAGTTCTGCCAGGAAAGGATCCTGGGACAGGAGAGAGGGTCAAAGAAAGATGGGTCAACATCCCACATGAAAACACACACAGATGTACTCCTCTAATAATCACCATTACCAACATAATTATTGAGCAAAATCAACAATCAAACATTTTTGTGGCTTATCAAACAGAAAAAAAATTTTTTTTTTGCTCTGGCTTAATTAAACTATTCAAAAATGTTTATTACAAAGAAGCCATATCATACATTTTATAATTACATTTTTTAGTTTAGTCACACTTTAGTTTGGGGACCAATTCTCACTATTAACCTTGAGTTTTATGTTAGTGAACTCCTAATTTGCTTCTTATTAATAGTTAGTAAGGTAGTTGTTAAGTTTAAGTATGGGGTAGGATTAAGGGATCTAAAATATGGTCATGCAGATTAATTTCTCCAAAAATTTTGCTTGATTAACCTGCCTTTGCAAGCTCATGTTCATCAGCAACAGATGCACGGAACCAAGACCCGCCCAACATTTTATTATTATTATTATTATTTTTCTTAAATAATCTGTTACACTCGAATGTACGTAACAATAGAGAATTAAAGATTCCTCACTACCTCTATTTCATTGTAAATTTAAAACAAATTTACTTTTTTATTTTCATCTCACTGTGACTAGATGGCCAGATTCTGATCATCTATTAGGAGTCACGTGTGGATGTACTTATACACTTGACATCAAACAGTTACACAGATTATAAATGTGTCGTTTCTGCAGTTCAGTTTAAATAAATGATGTTTTTGAACAAGTTTTGAGTTCCAAAAAAGTTACAGCACGCTTTCATAACATGAGCTCTTTTATCTCATTACAAATAAATAAACAAAATAGCCAATTAGCAGTTAGTTTTTGCTGCAAAGCTAAAAATAAAAAAAGACAGCCTCCAACCAAGTGTTCATATTTAAAATAACTTCAGAGGCTTTCATGCAGCTCTGGTATCCATGACTACACTGTTATTGAAAACAACACCTGAGCGGTGCGCAATTCACATCCAGGCCTCGTACAAACATGGTTTAAAATTACTCTACAGCTATTGTTTGCTTTTCTTTGTCTTGCCTGCGCTTTACATTAAAATGCCTTCAAGATCTAGAAACATCTGCTGGATCCCAACCACATGAACATAGACGTGTGATAGTTACGTCATCACCTGATTTAGCAGAGACAACAAACAGAATAAAACAAAAACAAAATCAATCATAATCACAACGTTCAAAAAGAAAAAAAAAACTCAGGTTTCTAAATTTAGGACTGCTTACTAAATTGCTAGAGAAACGTTAGGATAAACAGAATCTGAGGAACAAAGTGAGCAAACCTCAATCGTCCTCCAAAGAGCCTATCATGATCAACCGGATCAAGGTTTGTTTCAAGAAATAAAGATAACAGCAGTAAGACAGGTACCAAAAACAGAGCCATGCCTTCTGCATTACAGCAGAGTGTAATGGAGAGCGCAGCTCCAGATCTGTCCACATCAAGGCTCACCAGTAAGTGGCTTCGATAGCTGGAAAATAAAAACATGTGGAGAAAGCAAGCACAATCACGCCAGGCCTGGCCTATACCCTCCACAAACCCAACTGGATGAGTGATGGTAATTTCTGGCTAAGTGGCTAAATTAAAGCATGGCTGGATGCTGCCATGTGAGGAACCCCTTCTGCATCACAACCGTGAAAGAGACTGCATGGAAAAGATGATCTCTTGTTGAAAGTGTGCAGAAGACGAGGGGCAACTGAAGTGTGAGCCGCGTCTCTGGAGCAAAAGACAATTCAGTGATGAAGCTGATGTCTGAGCACATTTCAAACACTCGCCATCATGAGAGGGTCCTGAGCTTATCTGAACATTGTCCAATTTTGAGCCGGGTAAATGGGTCACAGAGCCGCTGGGTCGAATGACAGCGAAGCCGTCCAGGGGAGCAGGGAATGCTGGGATTCCTGATTAATCTCCAGGCTGGAGCTCCGCGGGTGGTCTCGTCTGTCTCCGTAACCTGCCCTACATGTGCATCTCGACCGAAGGCACTAATGACGGTAACAAGAACTCCTGCATTGTCATACTGTGAGTGAACCCCACGCATAATGACGGCTTAGGAAAAGGATATCGTTTTACTCCATGCATGGATGTGGAATAGGCTGGGTGGGGGAATGGGGGAATCAGCAGACTGCAGATTTTTCTTCTTTTCTTTTCTCAGGAAAATGGGGAGTGGGGATCCCACAGGAAGTCAAACGGGGGAGGAAGCATTTTGCTTCTGATCAAAGCATAGAGGTGCATGAGCCAGACTGCTGCAAGGTTAAATACTGCCCCAGGTGAGGAACCGTCTATCTGCCCATGTCTGAACACCACGCTCTTTCACATCAACCATAGAATCATTTCCTTGTCAGTCTTTGCAATTTTTGCTGTTTCACGTGTTTTTTTTTGACCTCCATAAACATCTTTGTTAAGCTTGAGTAAACTTGCATCCATTTTCCTTGGGTTTTGAACTTTTAGTGTGCATTTCACCACTAGCTGGAAAATGTTTATGATATGAATGATACACTGTGCCCTACCCAGGTATGATGCAACTTTTTTGTGTATTTACACTAGTGGTCAACCGATATTGTTTTTTGGACAGCCGATATCTTAGAAAGTTGGGTGGCTCATATAAAGCCGATATAATTTTATTTGAATTAATATTTAAGAAATTTTAAATCATTTGATCAAAAATGTGTAAAATAAACATACTTATACTTTAAATTACAAAGTATTCTTTTCACAAATAATTAAATATTTAATAAAAATATAATTAAAAAGGAAGTAAACACTGTAACCAACAGGGCACTCAGTATTCTGGGAAGTTTGTGTGCATTGGGAATCATATTTTTTCAACTAAAGCCAAGGTAACACTCATTTTACATTCAGTACACAGTGAAAATGACATGAATATGAATATGATGTCGATCACACGTCTCCAGTGAAGCTGAACTCTCCTCCTGTCCGCATTCAATTCATACGGACCGACTGTCACTCAGAGAACACGTGATCATGCAGGATACAGATGCACACTTTATAAGATCTCACAACTGGATCCGACTTTGCAAGTTTGCAAGGTTTGTGAAATTAAATGTTCATTAGTCATTCAAAGATTTGTTTAAATGATGTAAATGTGTATTTGCTGAATGCTGACGGCAAACGAGAAAGTATTATGTTTGCCTTTCTATTATTAATAATAACAACAATATAAAAGCAATTGTTATAATACTTTTTTGTATACATTTTAATTCCTTTGTTTAACAGTTCTATCTGATTATTGGACAGACTTCTATCCGTATTAGACAGAGCTGTTAATGATGACAGCAAACAAGAGGGAGAATGAGAGCACTGTGTGCTCAGGCGCTGCCATTCTCAGCGCCGTCAAAATAAAAGTCAGTCGCGCCATCAAAATAAAAGTCCCGTCTCAAACACATTGGCCAAACAGAAAAACGTATCGGCCGATGTTGATATTTGAAAAATCCCAAAATATCGGCTGATATATCGGCCTTGGCGATATATTGGTCGACCACTAATTTACACTGGGCAATGTTAGAAGGTGCACCAATTATTGAAATCAGACATTCCCCAAGAAGTGCACGCCAATATTACTGTTAGAATAGGTTGTTTCTTGGCAGTTTACAGAATTGTTCATTACAAATTAATTGTTCAAGAAAATTGACCTTTTGTAGGGCTACTTACAGCAATGCTGAGAATGCAACGTACCATTGAAATGGTGCACAATTAGGCATATATTGGCCATCTCTGTGTGCAATAGTTCATGCCAAGACTTTTTTGGCAACGTGTTTTTTTTTTGCCTGAACAGTGGCACTCTTAACACATCATTTACTGCTCAATCTCTCTCTGCATGATATTATTTAAACTGCCTTGAACAGCTATCAAAGCGACTTAAGTGCATTCAGCTATACATGTTTTTTTTACACTATGTGTGTTCAATAACCCACAACCTGAATTCTTCCACAGGAACAGCTTCAATTAAAAGCAAGTTCTCCTTCTCCTAAATTAGAAAGCTGAAACAGCGACACATCATTGCTGGTGAAACAGAACATTCAAATAAACTTTAAGAGCTCTGCTCAACTACATACATTTACGACTTGGCAAACAAAACCAATTTACTTAAGACACGGCCCCAGATGAACTCCGCTGGTGTGAAAAACGCAATCAGGTTCAAAGGTACAATGTCTTTTTTCTTGCCATTTGGCTTCCTACTGAATCACTTTCAGCACATTTACAGCTATTTCAGCTCAATTGCCTCTTAAGGTTTTTGATCAAGCCACCTCATATTAAATGGAATCCATATTCGCGAACTCTATTTTATTTCACTCATTACCACGACCATAAACATCTGCCATATGCTCTTTAGAAGACAGGGTGTGAAGAGTGGGAAAATGGAAGTGTGACAGACTAAAGCCATATTAAAAAAAACCTAAAGATACAGGAGCTTCGGAAAAGTGTGGAAGAATTTGTGTTTTTCAAAAGACTTTAGATGTCTTGTTCCGATAAAAAAAAAAAAAGTGCAACTTCGCCTTCATGACCTAAAAAGGGGCATCCCAGTGAACAAAAATCTTATTTACTGCTTTAAAATGAAGAGCCTAATGCTTGCCTCAGATTTCACAAGACACTACTTTAACATGCAGGTGCACAAACCAAAGAAACCAAGGGGTCCGGGGCAAGAGACTCAAGGAATGTGAAGGATTGAGATATTTGTAATACCTAACCTTAGCCAGGCAAAACTTACTCGACAGCTGCACGCAAATTATACACATAACCTCAGTGCCCTGATATAAACAGTCTGCGTCTGCACAGCTCTTGATGTTTGGCACAGGGCTGAATGTCAGGTGTCCATCCTCAACTATCATTCTATCTTTTTTACCATTTACTAAACGGACGACATTAGGTGAGAACTTCTTCGACGTACTTCAGTTGACACCTTCAGCTCTTTCATCCGAGTTGGGGCAAATATCTAAAAATGGAGGGTTGAAGGCAACCACTCATTTAAGGAACATCTGGGGGATTATTAAGACCAGTTCCTGCACCTAATTACGCCAACTAAAGTCTGTTCCTTTGCTCCGCGAGACCCAGTCGGGGGGGGGGGGGGAGCCGGAGCGAAAGCAAATTAACACTTTCCCACCGATGGACCACTGTCAGGAAGTGTACACACCGACCCGACCGTGTCACTCAAGTCTGCCCAGGTCTCAGCTCTATAATGGGCCTCCGAAGAGCCCCAGGCAGGGCCAGACCCCAAGCTGGGTGGCTCTCGTGTCTGGGCCGCAGCACTCTTCTTTGTCATTAGAGTGGAAGTCCTCTAGCTTCCTTTGTCTCCAATTAGTTTCTCTGAAAAGCACAAGAACATCCTAAAAGGGTTTTGGAATAATGACTGTTCATCAGGTCGGGGGAGGTTTACAGTGTTCCTTTGAAAACTTCAGAGACGAAGCAGTGAATCAGCGTAACAGATGGCCTTCATGATGGCATGATGTTTGGGTGAGCTGCAGCGGCACACAGGTTCAGAAGCAGTGTGTGCTTTAGACTGAGGGGGGGTGGGAGTCTTCCCAGAAACACTGGGGAAAGTAACAGGGGGACTGGTGGGAATAGGTGCTATCACCAGATCAGAGTAAGTTTATAGCATACTGTTACAAAGAGAATCGCTTATAGCCTATACATTGGAGGCTTTTAAGGAGATGTTAACTTAACTATCAGGTTTCATTTGAATTTTAATATATAATATTTAAACACACGAACGAGATTGCATTAACAGTGCGCACTTTGCACAAATGGGGTACAAAATAGGACTTATCCAGTAAATGTCTTGTCCACCGCAAGCAACTAAACAATATATGTGATGTCTCGTTTACATTGTTTCATGGTTCACAATTTTCTTTAACCAAAATAATGGCATTGGGGTTGAAAGGTTAAGTTTCAAAAATGTGTTAAAACAATACAATGTCTATTTTTACTGTTCTGTTTATTGTTGTTATTACTTTATTTAATTAAAGTATTATTACTTTAATTCATCAAAATGGGTTTTTTAGTGCTGTTAAATCAATTAATCACAAATAAAATTAAATAAAAAAAATGTATCCAACATAAATGTTTGTGTTTATATGTGTGTGTACTGAATATAAGAAATATTTGCACACACATATAATACATAAATATAATTTACATATATTTCTTTAACATATACATGTATGCCTGTATGTTTATACTGTATATACACATAAATATACATATAAATATATATATTTTTTTTTCCTACAATAAATTGAATATTTTCAAAATTATGATGACTTTGCTGTATGATTTTAACTGTAAAAATTGAGTGGTGTACATAAATTTAAGGCATTGAAGACTAGCTATTTTAATTATGTTAGCTAATATTTCAACACATCTAAGTTCTCTGTCCAAAGAACATGAGATTTGTGTTTACAAAAAGAGTGAATGTTCATATTCTCTGTCGGCTTTATAAAAACAACATGCAGACACATTACACAAAGTAAGGAAGAGAGCGATGGGCAGAGGTCTGCCAGGTTCTGAAATATTTCCTGTGTTCCATAAACTTGGCGAGGGTACTGTGAGAAATAGAGATATGACTACAGGCTTTGAGGGATGACTGACTCATCTTCAGACGATTACAGGCAGCAGATTCCATCCATAACAGCTGACTTGCTACATTCTGGTGCACCAAATGTGGTCATCTGCTGCATACAGATGCAGAATAAATCTAAATCTAGTAGGGCTACATCTCAGAATAAAGCTTGATAAAGAACAACAAGCTTCTCAAACATTAACTGAGCAGCTCATGATAAAACATTGAGGACTTCAGCAGAGAGATGTGGGGGGCTGGCTGTATCTTCCCCAATATAAACCTTCTGTGGTACACAAGACAAATATCTGCACAGCTGTGCGCTTTGGACACGTTTGTTGGATGTGTACTGGATGCTTTGCCTCCAATTAAAGGATCCCAGCATCATCGGTTCTGCAGAATAAAACTTTTCAGTAAACAAGGGTCACGGAGGTCGCAGTGTGCAGCTGTGTGCTGTTGTGAAAGATTGGACACACAATCGAAGGCCGATGTGGTCTTGTAAAATCTTCAGGGGTTCTCTCCTGTGACTGCGCACCTGTGCTTAGACTCAGAGATGAAGGGGACAGAACTATTAACATGAGAGCTGAGCACTGTTCCTCCAATCCCTCCAGGAGGACTGAATGCTTTGGAAACCAGGCGCATGAGTAAATAACAGTGTCTCAATCCTGGTGAACATCAAAAGGTAACATGCACAGAACACAGGCCAGGAGCATTTAACTTCAGCAGTGAACGCGTGATTCTGCAGTCTGAGGCAGATTTTGGGAATGCTTAGAGATTTCCTTCGTCACGGGAAGTCTTGGATTACTTAGTGCTTAAGCTCACGATGGCTAATCAACCACCAATGCAATTAAACATTAGGTCACAAGACCTACAACAGACTAATGAAGACCCAATAGGAGCACAGAGATTGAAACAAAGGTGTTCAGATAAAAATTAATACTTGCAAGGTAAATGTATTTCTGTCACATCATTCTTGTATGATTTCTTGAAGTTAGTTTTTTGGTGTTACAATAATGGTAAAAGACATGGTTAATAATTATATTGCCATAAAACGTAAACTATATTATCGCCCAGTGATTTGTAAACAAACTCTTCTGTACTGATGTACTATATATCCAACTTTTAATATGAATATAAGGTTACACTTTAGTATAGTGACCAACTCTTATTATTAACTAGTTGCTTATTAGCATGCATATTATTAACATATTGGCTGTTTATTAGTGCTTATAAAGCACATATTATGCATAACCATATTCTACATCCCTAATCCTACCCAATACTTAAACTTAACAACTACCTTACTAACTATTAATGAGCAGCAAATTAGCAGTTTGAGGCAAAAGTCGTGGTTAATAGTTTGTTATCAGCAAGAACTGGACCTTATAATAAAGTGTGATTGAATATACTATATGAACGCAGGTAAATCGATACACTATATGTGACCCTGGACCACAAAACCAGTCTTAAGTGTTATTTTTTAAAACATCTGAACATCTGAATAAATACGCTTTCCATTGATGTATGGTTTGTTATGATAGGACAATATTTGGCTGAGATACAACTATTTGTAAATCTGGAATCTGAGGGTGCAAAAAAAATCTAAATATTGAGAAAATCGCCTTTAAAGTTGTCCAAATGAAGTTCTTAGCAATGCATATTACTAATCAAAAATTAAGTTTTGATATATTTACGGTAGGAAGTTTACAAAATATCTTCATGGAACATGATCTTTACTTAATATCCTAATGATTTTTGGCATAAAAGAAAAATCAATAATTTTGACCCATACAATGTATTTTTGGTTATTGCTACAAATATACCCCAGCGACTTAAGACTGCTTTTGTGGTCCAGGGTAACATATAGCAAATCTAGACTATGACTATATTCTCGCCCAGCCCTAATCTGTTTAATGCGACTGTAAGGCATGAGAATATTGAAATCTTGTCAATATTACCATCGTGATTTTCTGTAAAGCTGCTTTGAAACAATGTGTATTGTGAACGGTGCTATACAAATACATTTGATTTCGCTTGACAAATTGAAACAAAACACTAATATGTCTTCTGTTGACAGACAAAACAGAGAAAAGCATGTGGTATGAAGCGGTTTTCACCTTGGGCAGCACGGGTGTGGCCCGCTTGCTCTTCTTCTCAGAGGGATCGTCCAGCTGGTCGGGCTCAAACGTGTACAGCTCCGTCAGCTCGTTCATGGTAAAGTGACGCTCAATCTGCTGTTGGTCTACAACTCTGAAGGACAGAGACTGCTTGGCGATCTGCCGGTCATAGATCTTATCCTCCATGGTTCCCTAAAGAAAAGAATCACGTCAAAAAACATTACAGATCTGATCCGCCCTGTCTGTGAATAAACCAGTATAAAACACAAGAAATAAATAAAACTAAATTTCTCACCTGAGCCAAAAACCTGTAGACAAACACGGTCTTCACTTGGCCAAAGCGATAGACTCTGAAAATACTCTGAATGTCGTAGGATGGGTTCCATGAGGCGTCGAAAATTATGACCCTGTTTGCAGCTACTAAGTTGATCCCAAGAGAACCAGCTCTGGTTGAGATGAGGAACAATCGACCCCTGAGGAGAACAAGAACACAAGTGCTTGACAGAGTAGTAGTAGTATATATTTTTTTTTATTTAATGCCATGTCAGTGTCTTAGGCTATTTTCATGGCAAGAACAATTCAGAAAATACAAACCAGCAAACAAACAAACACACGTTATATATTACACAAGATTTTTTACATTAACATATTATAAAAAAATTCTAAAACTTTTTCTGGCAAAATTATACTAAACTCTTTAAGTGAGTTCACTTCATAAAAGAGTTTTCTACATACATTAACAAGCAGGACAGTCCAATAAAATATGTGACCCTGGACAACAAAACCAGTCATAAGGGTCAATTTTTTTAAATTGAGATTTATACATTATCTGAAAGCTGAATAAATAATATTTCCATTGATGTATGGTTTGTTATGATAGGACAATATTTGGCCGAGATACAACTATTTGAAAATCTGGAATCTGAGGGTGCAAAAAAAAAATCAAAATATTGAGAAAATCGCCTTTAAAGTTGTCCAAATGAAGTTCTTAGCAATGCATATTACTAATCAAAAATGAAGTTAAGTTTTGATATATTTATGGTAGGAAATTTACCAAATATCTTCAAGTAACATGATCTTTACTTAATGTCCTAATGATTTTTGGCATAAAAGAAAAATCAATAATTTTGACACATACAGTGTATTTTTGGCTATTGCTACAAATATACCCATGTGACTTTAGACTGGTTTTGTGCTCCAGGGTCACATATGTTTGATAGAAAGGGGAATCTTGCAGAACATGCCAAGTGCTTGACATACATGGTAAAACGAGAAACAGTCTAAAGGGAAAATAAAGGGTGTATTTACCGAACATTACTAATGTCATTGAACTCCTCTGCCCATTTCTTCCTGGTCACGGCGTTCGTTGAACCGTCTAGACGATAGTAGTCAATGTTTCTGAACCACTTGCCCTCACCTTGAGGAAAGAACATCAACACAGCCAGTCAACAATCAGTTTCTAGAAAACGTTTCATGCAGCTGTCAGCCCTGGTAGGGCGTGCTGTACATGGAGAGCTCAGGGGAAAGTATGTACCCTACATAGGTGGCAAAGCCCAAAGAACTCATGTTCAGCAATTAATATTGTGGCCTCCCACACTCGTGCTCATACCTAACATCTCAATATGTTTCCAATTATTCCTCTGTGATCTTTTCATCACAAATTGCAAAGCCTTAAGCTAACATTTTTTTGCAAAATAAAAAAGGCCTAATCATTTTCAAAATGAAAGTAAAAACAGCTGCGAGGGTTTAATTAGGACCGTGACCTTATTCCAGAGGCTTAATGTTTACCTGCACATATTTGTGTGTTTCTGCGGGCACTTAACCCAGATCCGTGTCAGATGTGTGCAAATATCAGACGAGTTTCCGCATGTAACCACAGTTTGCACTCACTGGATCAGTGCTTGCTTATTTGCTGAAATGAACGTTAAATTTACAGCAAATATAATTCAAATAAAAACTTCAGGACTGGCCATAAACATTCAACAAAACACTCACAACACGGGCCACCGTACAAACCACATGAAGTCAAGACAGACAAAAGAGAAAGTCGTATAAGACGCGGAACAAGTTATTATATTTTAAAAGTTTCTGAACATTTTTTTTCTCTTTGGAAGTATGGACGGACTCATAGCGTACAATAAGACCACGAATACGTACAACAAAACCAACTAGTGTGAGTGTAGTGCTGTCAAACGATTAATCGCATACAAGATAAAAGTTTTTATTTGCATAATATGTGTGTGTTCTGTGTTTATTTATTATGTATATATAAATACACATATAGCATATATTTTGAAAATATTTACATGTCTATATTTATATTCATATAATTTAAATTATAAATAAATATATTCAATATATAAACATAACATATTTTTCTGAAATATATACACATGCATGTGTGTGTATTTATATTTACATAATAAATCAACACAGCACACATACATATATTATGTAAACAAAAACTTTTATTTTGGATGCGATTAATCATTTGGACAGCACTACACTGTAAAAATAAAAAAAGTTGAGCAAACTTAGTTTAAGGTGACCAGCTTCAGCAGATTTTTGCGTTTTCTCAACTTTTTGTTGTATAAACTTAAAACAACAAGTTGATAAAACTCAAAAATCTGCTGAAGCTGGTTGCCTTAAATGTTTAAGTTCTCTCAAATTTTTATTTTTTACAGCACTGTAAACAAACAAAAAAAAAAAGTAAAAGTTGAGCCAACTTAAGTTTGAGGCAACCAGCTTCAGCAGATTTTTTTGTTTTATCAACTTGTTTTAAGTTTATACAACAAAAAGTTGAGAAAACTCAAAAATCTCCTACAAAAATAAGTTGAGAAAACTTAAAAGTCTGCTGAAGCTGGTTGCTCAACTTTTTTTTTTTTTTTTTTTTTTTTTTTTACAGTGTAGAGTTTTGATTTCATGCTGATGTAGTAAGAATTTAAAATGATGCACTGCACAATACAATATCCTGTTATTATTTGTAAGAGAATATATTAAAGGTGCTGTATGTAGGATTGACACCTAGCGGTTGAACTAGGTATTGCAGTCCACATTCAAAATATTGGAGACGTTTTCTTTTTCACCAGCCCCTCCTCCTCAGACTTGACACATGCGCAGGATGCCAGATTAACGACACCAACAGGAACGAGCGTACATGACGATGAATGAAATGAAGTACGCTGCGTTTTCCGCCAACTGGCAACCCGGGGTGCCGAAATACAATTGGGTAAACTGGCAGTGGGCGGGTTTCACAAACCATAACAAACACAGACATTCCGGGTCGGAACACACATTTTCAAAGGAGAATAACTGACTGTAGCATTGTTTTTCAGATAAACAAGTGTGTTAACTTAGCATGTTTCTTAAATATCTGCAAGCATATTATGGTATTTTTATGCTTTAGTAGAGTCAAAATCCTACATACAGCACCTTTAAGTATGAAAGTCATGCAGACTTTGAGTGGCAGAAATCTCTAGCACAGAAAATCAAACAGATTACAAAGCACCGTGATTAAGGCTGAGGAAAAACATTGCTAAAAGCACCTGACCTTTGTACGGCGAAAGCTTCCCTTCCTCTTTGGCTCTGCCTGCTAACTCCAGGAAATCTTCAATGAGGTCCAGAGAAATGAGAGACTGGCTGAACACCAACCTGAGCACACAGCACACGTGACCATCACACACATGACCGTATGACACGGAAGACAATCAATTCTGAGCTGGAGGAAGAACTGTTTGCTGCTCTGACAAAACTTAACTCACACTTTTTCTTCCAGCTCTTCAGCCATGCGGAGGATCTCAAAAAGAAGCACCATTTTCCCAGAATGCTCCAGCACCTCAGAATCTGGCTCGGTCACAAACTCTTTGTACCAGTCAGGCGATGGGTTGCCAGGACTTGAGTTCGACGCCCGAACTGAGGAAAACATCACAGATACACACTGTTGTGGCCATATGTGAAGACGACGTGCAATGCAGGGATCTCAGATCCAATTTTTCAACAAAAAAAGTTGTTTCATTGCATCTAGCGTCAAGTCCAAAATCTACCAACATCATTCTAAATCAAAAATAATAATAATAAAAAAAAAATTTAATCATTTTTTAAAAATGTGAACTGTAAATAGTGTGTAAAGTAAGTGTTAATTTGTAGAATTTTGCATGTGTGTGACCTGTTATAAAACTAACTAAAAACTATCATCAGTATCGGCCAATGAAAGTCTGTTGATAAGACAGTCCACACAACAATGACATAATATACTCAACCTCAGAGTTTCTTTCTTCTGCTAAAAACAAAAGAAGATATTTTGAAGAATGTCGGTAACCAAAAAGTAGCTGGTCCCCATTGACTTCCATAGTATGGAAAAATACTATGGAAGTCAATGGCTACTGTCAACTGTTTGGTTACCAATAGGGCTGGGAAAATAAATCGATGCATCGCGAATCGAGAAACGATTCAACATTGCTTCTGAGATTTTCTGAATGCATCACGATTCTTTCTGGAGTCGATTCTGAGCTTAGTTTTGAACAGCAGATGGCGCTGCATGCTTTAGAAACAGCCGTACTCTGCGTGTTTCCAAATCCTTACACACTTGAGCCTAAAATAATCATTCATAAAATTAGAAAAGGTTGAAGCGAATTACAAGGGTGTTCACAGTGGGCTGTGTTTACATTAATCTGGCGTCATAAAAGCATTCTGAGCCGAGGTAAAATTAAAGACCGAACGCACAAGCGCTCTTCTTCATCAGCATTTGAGTGTGTGGATAAAAACTAGATTCGAGCGCCATCTGCTGTTAAAAACACAGCTCAGAATCCATTCCAGAGGAATCACGATGCATTCGGAAGATCTCAGAATCCATCCACGAATCGATTCTGCATCGATTTATCGTCCCAGCCCTAGTTACCAACATTCTTCAAAATATCTTCTTTCACACAGGTTTGGAACAACTTGAGGCTTGTTCCAATGATGCCAGAATATTCATTATCAGCTGAACTATCCCTTTAACCATTATTAGTAACAACAGCACCGCTTAACTCCTATCTGAAGAGATGATTTAGTGAGTAAGCTCAGTCGTACCCTCTTCCACAGGCTCTGCTCTGTTGCGGCTCTCAGGGTTTCCTCCACGAGAGCTGGTGTTCCACTCCTTAATCACTTCCAGGTCATCGCTGTCGGACTTGTCTGAGCTCTGCTCTTTCCCTTTGCCTCGTTTCTTCTTTCTGTACGGGGGTTTAGAGAACCAGATCAGTCATAATACAGGCAGCAAACAGGACGATTATCAATGAAGAGTTAAGGACTCATCGCAAACCTTTTGGGCTTCTCATCTTCAGAAGTCATACTCATGGAGGACTCCTCTGTCTCTGAGGCTATGAACTCCTCCATACTGTCCTCGTCGAAGTATCCCTGTTAGTGTGAAGAGAGAGAGAGAGAAAAAAAAAAAAAACTGTTAAGGTGCTGCTATTCTATTCAGCAGAGTTAAAGCAATTGTTGAACCAAAAATTAAAATTCTGTCATCATTTAATCAACCTTATCTCATTCCAAACCTCAAGACACAAATTAAGATATTTTGGTAACACTTTAGATTAGGGAACACATATTCACTAATAACTATGACTTTTGACTCAAACTTCCAATTTGCTGTTTATTAATAGTTAGTAAGGTAGTTGTTAAGTTTAGGTATTGGGTGGATTAAAGGATCTAGAATATGGTCATGCAAAATAAGGCATTAATATGTGATTTATATGTACTAAAAACAGTCAATATGCTAGTAATATACATCCTAATAAGCAACTAGTTAATAGTGAGAATAGGTATAAATTTAACTAAAGTGTTACCTCCACTGAAAGTCTAAGTAACCAAAATTTAGAACATCCAAAAGGGTAAAAGAAAGCATATAAACCTGTATGAATCAAGCGGTCTTAAGAGCTTAATATGATATTGAATAATGAACAGTTTTAATTTAGGCTTTTAAACACACATATAGCAAATCACATATGCTAGAACAAACCTCAATGGTTCTCGTGCATCACACATGCACGCTTGAGCTTCTGTATTTGCCAAATGTGTATGCTTATCAATCATTATTTAGATGAATAGATTAAGTTTTTATTTACATAATTTAAAGCAACTGTCTCTTTTCAGATGGATTCGTTTAGATTTATGAGCATTTTGGTTACCAGGCATTTGAATAGATGGACAGAGGTTTCATTAAAAATATATTAATCTGTATTTCTGAGGTTAAACAAAGTCTTCTGGACGGTGAAAAGATGACAATTTTCATGTTTGGGTGAACACTTTAAATGCTATAAATCTAAGGGATTGTCTAGTTCTCTAAAGCTTAACATAATAAACTTGGGATAGATAATGTGAACCTGAGCATGTACAAAAGTGCTTCTTTGGCAAGTAAAGAGCATCATTTGGCTCCCTACTCATTTTTCTGGGTCTGGCGTCCCGTATGTGCACAGAAAGCGATGACTTCAGGGAAAGTTCCCCCTCAAGTAAATTCCCCCGGGGTTGTGTTTTCAGAGAAGTCTGCCGTCCACTGTCTTTATTCCCTCACCTTGTTTTCTTTACTGATATAGTCCAGCTGGAGGCACCACGGATGGGTCCAGATTCTGCTGAGCATCTGGAAATCCTGGAAGAGTTTGGTCCCAGCACGGCCTCTTCCACTCTCCAATGCAGAACCGACACCTGTTCAGAGGGAGACGTTTAGCGCCGCCGCTGGCACGGTTTCTATCCCAGCGTGCCAGAGCACGGCACACCGCAGCGCAGTGCCCTGAATCCTGAATTCAGATTAGCCCAGAGGATTAACTGAGCAGGTAAACAAGCTCTCAGCGCTGTGAGAGGCTCACGCGGCCTGTTTTCACACTGATGCTTAGAAAAGCAAAGCAACAAAATCCTCCACTCAAAAACCACAAAAAAACATGCCTTTGCAAGAAAGCCTTTGCTACAAACATCTTAAAACTGCTGTGTGTCATTTTCGCAGTTCACCGAGCGGATTTGCAAAACAAATGCCTGGCTACGTTCAAAAAGAAACACTAGGATACTGAATATTGCACAGGGCCTGAACCCTGTCTACTAGAGATATGCACGAGTACCAGTGATAATCCATCATGAAAGCGATGATTGCGTGACTTGAATATAAATCTAATAATTCTGATCAGTTTTGGTGGCATTTTGTGTGTTATCTTGAGCTCTGATTTGTCACCATTAGAACAGTACGCCACCCAGACTAGAGGACTGAAGTGAAGCTATGGCATGTAGTAATGACTGAAGTCACTTTGTTAATGAAAACACTGCAAGATATGCAATGCCAATCGGTCATAGCATTATATTGAGAACGCTACTGTAACACAATGTTGTAAATTCTTTGTGCTTTAGCTGTCTGTTTAAAGTCCCTAGAAATCAAAAGTTTTTTGCTGTTAGTATGATTATGCGAGGCTTAACTTTATAAGCTAGTGTTTCGAAACAATGACAAAATTCACATTTATATGCATTCAAAATGTACAGCCTCTCTACCACCAATGTGGATCAACGATTTGTACGTCAGCTTCTCATCAGATTTTAAGCTCAATCAAATGCTCTCAAGAACCTGAAGCATCCCTGCCCTTACACTAGAAAAGACACTAAAGCTGCAACTGAAATTATACACACAATTCTGTATTTTGAAGCACAATGGAGGAGAGCAAACATTGCAGTTAGACATCCTGCGCATTATAAAAAGCAATGATGAGCAGCAGCAATGACACTCTAGCACATATTACACCTTTCCAAAATGTATTACTGAAAAAGTATCAATTTTTAGTAGTTAGACTAAATTATATATATTTTTATAAAACTGTGGTTGTCACAAGCTGTCAAATGCTGCATTGCTGGGCTGCAACACAAACTAACAGCTAGCTGAATTAATAAAGGCACTTCAGTGGGAGTATAAGTGCATTGTTACAGGAAGAGCATATCTACAATAGAAGGTAAACATTTTGACTAGCACGGTCAACTTGTGCATTTGCATCTTTTTGTGCAGATGTAGTAAGCTGTAATATTATGCTTATGTTGTGTATGTGTATATATATATATATATCTGATATTAATATCATATAGAAGGCATTTGGTTAAGTTAGTTAAGCCACTAGCAAAGCACTTCTGTTTACTGTTGCAATATTAGTGACTAATATTGTAGCATTCATAGGAACCATATTCCTTTAAAAAGTTTATTTTTCAAAACTATCACTGTTATTAATAATCTAGCAGTTTTATTTTTTTCCTCATCATTTTTACACATCCTAATACCAAGTATAAACAGGGGCAGAGAGTCATCGCTGCATTCAAAGCAGGGATAGTATTTGAATAATTAAAAAAAAGTCACAGCAGCTTTAACACGGTCTAAAATCCCGAAGGCGACTTCACCTCAATGCAGCATGAAATTGGATCAGGGTTTGGGGAAAGCAGGCCACCAGGACAAAAGCGCCAGCATTAAGGCAAAGACAGTGTCTGGTTGGTGGTCTCTGGGGGTCTGCACCCACAGTCACAACAGCAGCGCAGCAGCATAGCAGCGGGCTCAGAGGAAAGCCGGCCTAATGAGCCTCTGGCTGGGAAATTCTCCCAAAGCTCTTCATTAGATAAGGACGTGGGAATGGGTTCAGAGCGGCCCGCGGCCTGGTGCCAGCTGCCATTCTTCCTCTCCCAGCTGCGGAGCTGCTTCAGAACAATCACAGCCTGAGCTATAACACTGCTAAACCACTTAATTGAAAAAATGAGAGCTGGGGAGAAAGACTGGTTTCACCTCAGGAGACTCAAATCTCCAAACTCCTATTTCAGGGTTTAAGGTGAGAGACTGCATAACGTGAATCGCATATTTGACAATTAAAACAACATGACAAGGCATTTAACTTAATATTCAGTTTCACTCAGGAATATTTTACATTAAGCAGAAAATAGAAGGATTTTAATTATCAAAACTATTTTTTTTTACTGTTCACAAGGCCTCTGTTATGTCTATTTGCCCCGTTAAATCCAGAGACATACAGTGGTGGACAAAATTATTAGAAAACTAGTATTCTCAGCAGCTAAAAATGGTTTTAAGTCAGTTATTTCTATCTTTTGCTGTAGTGTGTCAGCAGGAAATATCAGTTTACATTTCCAAACATTCATTTAGCCATTAATTGTAATAATCCAGTGAGATTTTTGAGATGTGATCTGATCATCATCAGTCTGTCTGGAGTCACATGAAGAAACAGAACAAACTGAGACAGACTAAATCCAAAGAACTGTGTCTCAAGACGCTTCAAGAAACCTCCTGCAAAGCTCCTGAGAAACTCTGCTCAAGTGCACCGAGGACAAACGCTGCTTTAAACACAAAGATGCTCACAACAAATGATGATTTAATTTAGTTAATAGAAGTTAATTGATCAAGAAAATCTATGCATGACGTTATTTTTGACAGCATCCTCATTTTACAGCATTTTTACACAAGTGCCTAAAGCTTTTAACAGTACTGTAGCTTTTCAGGAGGTTTCTTGAAGCGTCTTGAGACACAGTTCTTCTGGATTTAGTCTCAGTTTGTTCTGTTTCTTCATGTGACTCCAGACAGACTCCCACCTGAGAAGAGATGATGCCAACCCTCAGACAACATACAAAACTACCAAATCTTGCTATAAGTTTGATCGCAACATATAATCATTGCTGTTAATAGTGTTCACCGTCTGTTTGATTACATGACATTAACTAACAGCTTGAATTTTACCGTACATTTCTGCCATATGGACATCAACTTGAGATAGTCACCACTGATAAGCTATTACCAAATATAATTTAGAAACTTTAATTTTCTGTAAAGCTGCTTTGCAACAATTTGCATCGTGAAAAAATAAACAAATAAACTTGAATTTAATTATTACAATTAATGGCAAAATGAATGTTTGAAAATGTAAATTAATATTTCCTACTGACACACTACAGCAAAAGATAGAAATAACTGACTTAAAACCATTTTTTAGCTGCTAAAAAAACTATTGTTCTAATAATTTTGGCCAACACCATATATTATAAAATAATTAGGACAAAATTTGATTTCAAGCTATCTTTAACAGAGCAAATGTGAAACAAACTGAAGTGAATATAACGTGGAGTCGTACCTGTGAAGTGATCCAGGTAGTACCGGTAAAGCTTGCACTGAATGGGTGATAACCGTATCGCTAACACATACTCGTGTTTTGGTGGCAGGAACTTTGTAAGGGCACTATAGTCTCTTCTCTGTGGAAGACAACCATTTTTACAAGTCTGTTCATTATAAACTAGCACTGAATATACTGGCTGTGGTGCTTTGTCTTACTTGGACGCATCCAGCCAGCATCTCGTAGAGGATGTGTGCGCGTTTCTTCATGACTCGGACATCAGTGAACGTGGAGTCAGCACACTGGCCGTTCTGGATGGGGTTGATGAAGCGGTTTCTGAACTCTTTCACTGATCCCAGCAGGTTCTCCTTGATGAAGTTCACCATACAGTGATCTGAGGGGAGAAAATTACACTTTCACTCCCAGAAATGATTCTCGTCATAATGCAAGCGTTTAAAGATTTCTTTCCACATTCAGAATGACATGCTTTCCACCTCAGTGGCACGACCATTAACTGGCTATAGATTAGCAGAAGCATAATGCACACACAATACTCCAGATCTGATAGAAATCGGACTTGAGTAGCTGCAGTGCAGATTCTGGGAGTCAAGAAGCACAATGTTTAGAGCCATTTGGAGGTTCAGTCAATAAACTATTAATGTTTTTATTTTTTTCCTAAAGCAATTTTTTTGAATTCAGTAACTAGTAATCTACCAATATGTTAGCTGATATTTGGGAATTTTAAGATTATGGCATTGGCTGATAACCACATCCAATAGTTATTTTTTTTTACTGCCTACTCCACTCTCAAGTTGCCGGCCAATAAAGAAATAAATACTAGGGCTGTCAGTCGATTACATTTTTTAATCTAATTAATTACATTATGTGTCGATTAATTAATCTAATTATTTGCATACTACATTTGGCTGTGAAAATACCCCCAAAAGATTATTTAATGCTATTTTTGTGTTAAATGAGAAAGTATTAAGTAGACATTACAAATAGTAGCTTTAGAAAGAAATATTTTTGATTTGATTCAACATAAAATTTATTACACGTTTTGGCTACAACGGCCATAAACTGTGAACATAAAATTTTAAAAAATAATGGAAGTCATTGGTAACCAAAACAGCTTTAAAAATACCTTCTTTCATGTTCCACAAAAGTAAGTAAGTCATTCAGGTTTGAGTAAATGATGACAATTTAATTTCTTTGGGTGAACTATCCCTTTAAAGTGTTTTTTCCCTTTTTTTTTATGAAATAATACTCTAAATAAGAAACTAAAACTTTCTGATTCATTCAGAAACTAAACACCGCTGTGTTGCTCGGAGATGCACAACAATTCTGCTGTGGCTCTAAAGGTAATATTTATGTTGGCAAAACTGAGCAAAAACAGACAATATTGTGTTTAAAATATAACAATATCAACTTCATATTTACTGAACTTGTTTAAAATCACATTTGGGTATCGCTTATCATATAAATATGAGACAAAACTCATACAGGAGCATTTTTGCCCCAGTATCTTGAATTATAGGGCATAACTGCATTTTTGGAGTTGTTGCCCAGCATCATATCAAAGTCCCTTTCTATAGTCTTTGATCATATTTATCAACTGTATGAAATATAAGATGATGTACAGGTCTGGGGGCGGGGCCAGTGCATTAACTGTGTTAAAATATTTTAATCACTTTTTTTTTTTTATAACTAATTAAGTTAACGTGTTAAACTGATAGCCCTAATGAATGAATGCGTAAATAAAAACCATATTGGTCAAGCACCAGCAGTAACGTCACTCACACTCGATCAGGTTGTTCTGCAGTGGAGTTCCTGTCAGCACCACTCGTCGACGGGTCCTGATGGAGTTCATGGCTTTGGAGACAGCAGACGCTTCGTTCTTCAGTATGTGACCCTCGTCACAGATGACAAAATCTGGACCTGCACATCAAAACATCATCCATTCAGTTCATGTCCATCATCTGAATGAGTTTAGTGCTGATATGCAGCGCTCCCATAGATTATGATCAACAATAGTTTTCAGATTTTTGGAATTCCTTCATAAAGAACATTTTCTAGAAAATTAAACATTTTACTGTACAAAAATGTATATTTACTAGTGCTGTCAAACGATTAATCGTGATTAATCACATCCAAAATAAGTGTTTGTTTACATAATATATGTGTATACTGTGTATATTTATTATGCATATATAAATACAAACAGATGCATGTATATATTTAAGAAAAACATGTTATGTTGGTAACACTTTATAATAAGGTGTAAATGTATTAATTAACATGGACGAACAATGAACACTACATGTATTACACTCTTTATTAATAATTGTTAATGTTAGTTAATAAAAATACAGTCGTTCATTGTTTGTTCATGTTAGTTCACGGTGCATTAACTAATGTTAACAAACACAACTTGTGATTTTAATAATGCATTAGTAAATGCTGAAATTAACTAAGATTAATAAATGCTGTAGAAGTATTGTTCATTCTTAATTCATGTTAACTAATGTAGTTAACTAATGTTAACTAATGCACCTTATTGTAAAGGTGTTACCGTTATGTTTATATATTAATATATAATATAAAATATAAGAATATAAATATATAAATGTATATGCATGTAAATATTTTAAAAATATATGCTGTATGTGTGTGTATTTATACATGTACACAGTACACACATATATATTATGTAAACAAAAACTTATTTTGGATGTGATTTATCGTGATTAATCATTTGACAGCACTAATATTTGCTAAAAATATAAATAAATAAATGAAATAAATCATGACTGTTTTACTGATTTCAGTAGACTGGAAATCACAATCTAAACATTTTTACCAGCTGATATTTCCAGGTTTTTCATAATCACGTGAGCAGAGGCGCTTTGCTAATGCAGTAACTTCACCTGGATCAACCAGAGTTTTCTGAAAGGTTTCTTTCAGCTTCTTGCTCTTGATGTTTCGTCCTTGCGTGAGGTTGCGGTACATCTCGTAGCCTATGATCATGACGCCGCCATCCTCCTGCCAGCGCTGTAAAGCGAACGCTCTCTCCTGAGGCCTCTTGACTGTGGCCAGCTCTGTCACCTGAAACACAAGCCAAAACACACCGACATACAGTGAGATTACACGTCAACAAAAGGAATGTGCTCCTGTGAAACAGTGGCTCTCAGATGTTTTTTTTTTTTTTTTTTACATTCGACAAATATGTGTCCCTGGAGCACAAAACCAGTCATAAGTAGCACAGGTATATTTGTAGCAATAGCCAACAATACATTGTATGGATCAAAATTATCCATTTTTCTTTTATGTCAAAAATCATTAGGATATTAAGCGAAGTTCAAATAAAGGTAATATTTCATGAAGATATTTTGTAAACTTCCTACCATAAATATATCAAAACTTAATTTTTGATTAGTAATATGCATTGCTAAGAACTTCATTTGAACAACTTTAAAGGTGATTTTATCAATGTTTTGATTTTTTTGCACCCTCAGATTCCAGATTTACAAATAGTTGTATCTCAGCCAAATATTGTCCTATCATAACAAACCATACATCAATGGAAAGCTTATTTATTCAGCTTTCAGATGAAGTTTAAATTTGAATTTAACTAACCCTAACCTTATGACTGGTTTTGTGGTCCAGGGTCATATACGTATTAAGAGGAAAGTACCAAAACTTGCATTAGTTAAACAGGTTTAATTTATAATTAAATTAGGAATGTGCACATGATGCACTAATGAATGATAATGCCACAGTATGCAAGTATCCCCCCATTTTACTTCTCTGAAGTACACATATTACATGCAATAATGGTCACTTCAAAATAAATGTATGTCTTTATTTGTAATATTCATGATGCAATACTAATAGAACAGTTTCAAATGCACCCTTGTGAATAATTAATGATGGTAATGAGTAATGGGAAGATCTACGTGATACAATACCAAATCTCTACCTCTAAACTCTCCTCGTCCTTCAGGCCTTCTTGCCACTTCTCAAACTCATTGAGCCAGTTGAGCACAGTGTTGAGAGGACACACCACCAGAGCTGTGCAGAAGTTCATCTTCTCACACAGCAGCAAAGTGTGGAGAAACGTCACCACCTGCAGGACGACAAGAGAACAGCAGAGTCAAACACTATCCATCTGCAACAATCACAAAACAAAACAATGTTAATTATATCACAGTTACCTGGAGAGTTTTTCCCAGCCCCATGCAGTGGGCCAGAATACAGCCGGAGCCACCAGACTTCTCCACCTTCCTCACGGACTCACAGCAGCAGTCCCACATGAACTGCACACCTGCAAACAGAAGAAAAACACACAAAACCATCACTTACTGGGTGTTTTTCCATGTGTCCTCCATTTATAAAAGGACATAGCTATGATGACCTAAATAAATGCATGAAAAATGTGTTTAATTTTCGTAAAGGTACATATGTAATTAAAACATTATGTAATTGAGTGCAGAAATGAACGCGAGTAATCTTACCTAAATATTACAGTAGCCAGTCTTAACATTTTACGTGATCTGGCTCTTGATTTTATTATTGTTATTATTTTTTTATTTCTTTGCCGGGAGGAAAACGTATATAAAAAAGCGCACGGTAAGAGCGTCTACTGTAATTCACGTTGGGAACAAAAATATTGTTGGCAATCACAGACATTCACATTCGGGCGGGATTAGTTTTCTCAGAGAATCACCGAGTTTGCCAATAAAACACAGACGTGGCAGATTCAGATGGGATTAAAATTGCAATTTGCAAAAAAATTGCAAGTACGTCTGTGAAACACAAATTTCTCTAATGACCCCCCTGTAAAATTAGTCCCGTCCGATCAGGCCTTTAGTTACATTAGCAAGAAAAGCAGTTTTAAAGATTATTATTAGATTATAAAAACAAAATATAAATGATAGACCATGAACATTTAATTAGAAAGAAATGGGGCCAATTTTGATTTGATGATGACTTTAAACATCGATTTACTTCAGGCAACCCTTTTCAGTGACACACTATCAGCCAGAAATACTGAACTGCTCTATCCAAAGCATTAATTAAAAAAAATAAATGTCATGTATAATTGTTTTTCTGGAACTGGGAAAAAAGCAAGCCATATAACGAGTGGCGGCTGCAGACTCACCATCCACCTGATGAGGTTTGAGTTTGGTCACCAGGTTCCTGTGAACCTGCACTAATGGTTCCTTGGTCTCCTCGTCCTCATCCAGCACCAGCTTTAAGGTGATGGGACACGTGATCTGCGATGACTCCTCCACCACAATAGTCTGAAACCAAAGAGTACCAGCTTTGAGTTTGAGCTACAAAATGATAACTGATACAGAAGAACGCTACGCTGAGCCCTAAATATCTGCATCTTGTAGTTCATCTACCTCTCGTAGTTTTTGCCTCAACCGCTCCCTCTCAGCAATGCGTTTCCTCCTCTCCTCTTCCTCCTTCAGCGCATCCCGGGTCTCTGTCCGCAGATTGTCATCTTTAATGATCTTGCGGATCTTCTTGCGATTTTTGGGCGTTCCTTTCTCATCATCTTCTTCTCCATCTTCTCCATCCTCTTCCTCTCCGCTCTGCAGAGCAGAAAAACCAAACACACTTCACATGAGACATCAATGGTTTATGTATTCATAGTGCTGAAACAGATCAGTACTGTACCTTGCCACTGGACGAGGAGTCTTGAACCTTAATGCGGCGTCGTTTCTTCTTCTCTTTCTTGTAACTTCTCTCACGGTCCTTGCCAGCTTTATTGGACGACCTGCAAGTGTTACCACAACTTCTTTCATTAAGTGTTGTTTCCCCATTGAGGACTAATTCATTCGTTGTAAAAATGCATTAATAAACCATGATCATTCATAATTAGGGCTGGGTTTTGATACAAATTTCACGATTCGATTCTCATTCACAAGCTTGCGATTTGATTTGATTACCAATTCGATTCGGTCAATGTCGATTATTTTGGATATATATCAGGTATAGTACATGCCAAATATTCTCAAGGAAAGAAAAATCTCTCAACTAATGCTGTACATGAGAGTCTGCAGAATATTTTGTTGTATGAATATCTGAACATGCAATACATTAAAATAAAGATCAGACCCTCTACTTTCAAACAAAAAAATCAGTTTTGTTCTAGCTCAGGGATGGGCAACTGACGGCCTCAATGTCTTTTAGTACGGCCCGCTGGATCATATTAGACTCGGATGATGATTTAAAAATATTTGAAGCCACGTAAAAATTGCTTTCAGTTTATGATGTTAATATTATCTCCAACCAGGAGAGGTCGCTAGTTTCCAGACGTATTAATTTCAGCGCAGTAGGATGTGCACTTAAATGTAAACATTCACTAACAATTAGCAAATAATAAATGAAAAACTGACCATGAAAACAATATTTTTCAGTCAAGATGGTAAACAGAATATCTTTTTAACAAGTTCAAGGGAATACCCATATGTTTGGGAATCTGTATTTTTATTTAAATCGCCATCATCACACCTCTGCTCACAAACAACGAGACGCCAGAGTTGCACTTGCCTCAGATTTCAAGGTAAAATACAGAGTCAACAAAAGCTTTTTGCCAAATGCATAACAGAAATGTTTGCATTAAACTATGTTCTTAGGGGTTCTGCGGGTCAGTTTAATTGTTTAAATAGAAGGCCATGAAAACTATTAAATGGTTCAAAAAGTATTAATTATAAGAGGTCTTAAATTTGGGGACGGAAATACAAGAATTGCTATACAGATTAATATGTCGATTAAACTTCAAAAGACTAAGATTTCACTGAATAAATATGAGCGCTGCTGTTTCAAAGTACTGTGAGGTTATGGAGAAACCGCTGTATTTCTGCCGTTCTGAGAGCGACACCTGCTGGCAGAGAACCAATGAGCTGTTTCAACAAGCCCTTCTGCTGTTTTTGCTGCATATTTTTAAATGTGAACCAATGGATCGACAAAAAGCTAATGCATTATTAAAATCTAAACAATTAAGATACTAAGATATATTTATGTTATTTAATATAATAATGTATAATAATTGTTTAAATTAATATAATTGATGCATTTGACTCATCCCCTTTTCTTAAAAATTGTTTAAAGTCTAAAATGTGAAGTGCAGGTCTTAAAAAGGTCTTTAAAAATCCTGCAGATACCCGTTATTTTATGGTACCATTTGAAATTACTTTTTTTTTTTTTTTTTGAATAAGCCCTTTTTAACTGTCCTCTTAGGTTGTTTTGAGAATGTTCTGAAGGCCACTAATAAAAAATAGAGCCTCTGTGCATTTGTTTGTTGCATATTTACAGACAATGCAACTGAGATGTTTACATTGGCTTGTTGGGGTAATATTGCTGTCAACAGAGTTCTGAATTAGCATAACTGCACAAGTTTTATAGTTAATAAAATCTTTAAAAACAAATTACATTAATTACACTTTAATTTCCTTCAGTAAAAATGAAATCGAGTAAGACTGAGTGTGGATGTGGATTAGTAATCTGACCCCTTGGTATAAAAGAGAAAAAAATGCTGTCCCTCATCAATATCAAAGTTGTCCATCCCTGTTCTAGCTTCAAGCGTTACTT
>CM049861.1:26555698-26638198 GCA_027422415.1 Schizothorax lantsangensis | reverse complement strand
ATGCCATAAGAACACACAATAATAAATCTTTGTTTTTATCAAATCATGACACCACATAAAATATGAAAAGGTGTAATAATTTATCCAGTTTAATAAAAGACCTAGATACACCATCATTGCATCGTTGTTGTGTTTACGCTACATGAAGAAACAATGCATTGTTGTTCGGCGCCACCTAGCGTGCAGGCGTGAATTAGCAGAAGGCGAACAATCGTTTCGCGCTCAGTGTGAAAGCAACATTCGCGGGCGATTCGTTTTATGAGATTTCACAGTTTGAGGATTCAATGGACATACAAGGGTTAGCTTGTTTTTATATATATATATATTTTTAATTGGTTAAATGTTTGCAAAACCCACAGACAGGGGAAATGTTGTTGAGATTAAACAGACATAAAAACAGACACAGTATGTGATTTGTAAACTCATACCTATTCTCTGGATCATCGTCTTCATCCACCACCTGGGAGGATTCAGCCTTCAAATCAATTTCATCACCTTCATAAACAAGAAGAAAACAACAACTTATAAGCCATGAAATTCAATATATTTGACCCAAAACGCTAGTTTATACAACACTGATGATAAACTTAATGATCCAAGACACTCAGTGCTCAGTAGGACTGTCCGCTAATCATCTTTCTTTTCCCAAATCTTCTCTCACATCTCAAGAGTTGTCAAGAAAAGACCAAATTTTAATTAGTCGGTTTGTTGCAGGAAAATCAAAACTAATCAAAACACACTCAATAGGATATAGAGAAGTCATGCAGTCTGTAACTGACACATGGTTAACACAGCTGCTATAGTTATTTATTAGTTTTTCTATAATGTAGCCTATAGCAGGTCTGTGCCGTTCATCCTGACAACTGCCCCGGTCCAGCAGTAGAACTTAGTTTTATTTTGTTTTATTGCAAATGCTGTTTTAGGTGAATATTATGACACGGAATTAGTACAAAGTTTTGATTACAAAAGAAACAATAGGTTGGCAATTAAGTGTTAAATCACAAGCATGGAAACATCTGGATTCGTGTCAAATGAGAGTAAATGTAAGCCATATAAGGGCTTTGTATTTTGTTTTGCGATCTGTTCACCCTATTTTCCGCAAATTTATTCCATGCGTTATTATACTGCACATGGAATCGCTTCTTTCTTTCCCCAAATCTTCACTCGCATCTCTCTCATCGTCACACGGGATTATCAATAGGGAAGCCGAACAAAATGAAACACTGGGCAGAAGGCCGAATACCATCACATTTTTTCCCCATGTAGGCCTATTTTGCACTTTTTTTCACCATTGCATAAATTAAATAGGCCAAAATGTGCTTTTTACTGTTTTGTCCTGCTTTTCAAATAAAATCAATTACAAAACAACAATTTAAAAATATTTACTTAACAACATTTTTTAAAAATTCTATCAGACATTATACCAACAAAGCTCAATTTAACTTAAAATTAATAAGTTACTAAAATAATATTTTTTGCCCATTTTTGAGACCCCCTTCTTGAATCAGGCATGTATTTTTTACTGTACAAATAAACACAGCCTTGTTGAGCAGAAGAGACTGCTTTTAAACATTAGAATATATTACAGATCCCAATTTGAACACTGTGTGAATGTTATAATAAATGTATAGAGCTGTTGTAGGGTAATTATTATTATCATTATATAACAGTAAAATTACAATACTAACATTTATGAATGTTGATTGTTGCTTTTTCTTAGATTGTATTTTGGCAGAAACCCGCAGGAAGATCTGTGCTTCTTTTTGTTGACAACAGTAGCAGATTTATAAGTGATTCTCATTACGAATTTGGGAAGATGTTTGTCGCTCGTATCACATTGTCACGGCTTTAAAAAAAAATTATTAAAATGTTACTGAGCAAATGAGGAGTAACAGTGTTTCAGCACAGATTTTCCTCGCGCTTTGTACTTTGAACCCTGGCGCCGCGAGCTCGTGCAGCGCTGTTTGAATACATGTGATTCGTGCGTGTATTACAAAACATAACATTCTGCAGTTTATTTACTAATCGTTTGAGGCCATTTCGCGATTTCAATTTTTTTTTTGCTATTTTCGGCCCGAACAATTTCGGTTGCCGAACATTCGATGCATCCCTAATTATCAACATTTCTTCCTTTCGTTCACTTTTAATTACTACATTTGCATCCTTTGCAGTGGTAAAGTGTAAAAACACAGTAGGACAGATACCTTTTTACTTGCATGTCAAATTCTATTTATTTAACAAATTCTATTTGACGGTTTCTGCTTGTTAGACGTTAGTAAAGCACGTCACATTGTATAGTGCATTTCACACTTGCCCAATAATTTCGTTTTGCTTTCTCTGGAAGTGCAATATGAAATATAGCTTTCATTTTTTGCGCATGCAGAAGATAAATTTGCTCTTCTGACCCGAAAGCACAGAGCGGTAGATATGATGCCAGTATGATTAAATTAATATCATAAATGAGCGATTAATCCACTAATGGCTTAAATTAATGACTTTACTTATTATATAATTACATTATATTCCATCTGTTAATTCACTGTTCTTTTTTCTCTCGAGCTAGTCTACTCTATATTACTGTTTTTTGTCTTAAATCCAAAACGGATACATCTTAAATACTCTCAAATGTTCCATCAGTGTGTAGCAATATATGGACAACCGTCTCAGTTCAGTGATCTTTGTGTATAGTCTGTTTCACTTCACATATGTGACCCTGGACCACAAAACCAGTCATAAGTGTCATTTTTTCTAAATTTAGATATATACAGCATCTGAAAGCTGAATAAATAATCTTTCCATTGATGTATGGTTTGTTATGATAGGACAATATTTGGCTGAGATACAACTATTTGTAAATCTGGAATCTGAGGGTGCAAAAAAATCTAAATATTGAGAAAATCATCTTTAAAGTTGTTCAAATGAAGTCCATAGCAATGCATATTACTAATCAAAAATTACGTTTTGATATATTTACGGTAGGAAATTTACAAAATATCTTTATGGAACATGATCTTTACTTAATATCCTAATGATTTTTGACATGAAAGAAAAAAATATAATTTTGACCCATACAATGTGTTTTTGGCTATTGCTACAAATATACCCCAGCGACTTAAGACTGGTTTTGTGCTCCAGGGTCACACATAGCAGGGCATGAGCAGTTTATTTTCATTTAGGCACCCTTTTTAAAAGGAGAGCCACAAGATGTCACACTCCAAAAGTGGCAGAGAGTAAAGTTTTGCCCATAGCTGAAATCAGATGGAGACTAAACACCAGGACACTAGAAAAAACACGAAAGCAGATCTGAGCTCTGAATGCAAACGACTGAAGCAGGCAACACTCTGCAAGAGTAAATTATTTACCATAATTGGTCTTCATATATAACCAGTGTTGTGGAGTAATTAGTTACATGTATGGTGTTACATAATTTAATTACAAAATACATTTTACTGTAATCTGTTACAGTTACTGAGAAACAAAAGTGAAATAAATTACAGTTACTTATGAAAGTGTTATCGATTACAAAGGGGGTTACATCAGACACACACATACATCCATACACACACACACGATTGATTTCTATCCCAAACGGCATTGACTGCTCTAAAACATGAGAGACCAATGTTTCAGGAGTTTAGGACACAGAATAGGACACATGCTTATTTAATAACTGCTTTATTTCCTATTTGGGTTAATGTATATGCTTTATTTTTTTAAGATGAACTGTTATTTTGGCATTGTTAGATGCCGGTGTTTCCTGTCAAAGTTATGCAAAGATTTGATTTCAAGAACAGTATCAAAAACAGTATCAGTATAAAAACATTCACTAGAAATTTAGGAAAGTAATCAAATGTAATCAGTTACATTCCTTCAATAAAGTAATTGAAATAGTTACACATTACATTTTAAGTAGGGTAACTTGTAATCTGTAACCTAGTACATTTCCAAAGTAACCTTCCCAACACTATAACATATTTTCCTGATGTAAGTCACTTTTCTTTATCATCTGAAACATGCTGCAACTTGTATTATATATAATGCAAATAACATCAAGCATGCAAAACATTTGGATTTGACAAATGAAAGAGGAAGTGTATTTGTACAATGCATTACCAACATGCCAGTAGCTTCAATGTTGCTTTTGTTTAAATGAATGGCACTATAATTTGTTTGTTTTATACTTTTATTTTTCATTTCTGTTCTTAATAGCATTAAAATTGTAATTATTTATTGAGTGATGGATAAAATAAATGTTTACCTGTATTTTACCTTATTTCTGAATGTAATAAAAAAAAAAGAATGCAATAAAAAAAAATGTGATTTACACACCGATGTAACCCCCAACAATGTAGTTTTGACTGGTTTAAATGAAGTGGAAAGGAGGTGTGACCTATTTTATGGAAAATACATTCCACACATTTCATAATGATCAAGTTTGCATTAATCCTCATTTACCCTCTCCAAAAACATATTAGAAATTGTACATTATTTAAGAATTTGTAGTGTTTAATAATTTCGATTTGAGAATTTTTATGTGGTCCCCTTTAGCGCCACCTTGTGTTTGGAAACCGCTGCTAATAAAACATCCACAGAGGTGTTGTTCAAGACCAATGGCAGGATTTTACAGGGATAGGAGGTCATTTCTAGTGCTGTCAAACGATTAATCACATACAAAATAAGTTTTTGTTTGCATATTGTGTGTGTGTTCTGTGTACATTTATTATGTATATATAAATACACACACATACGGTATATATTTTGAAAATATTTACATGTCTATTTATATTCAAATATAATATAATATAATTCAAATATTTATAATATAAATAAATGTGTGACCCTGGAGCACAAAACCAGTCTCAAGTCGCTGGGTATATTTGTAGCAATAGCCAACAATACATTGTAGGGGTCAAAATTATAGATTTTTCTTTTATGCCAAAAATCATTAGGATATTAAGTAAAGATCATGTTCCATTAAGATATTTAGTAAATTTCCTAATGTAAATATATCAAAACTTAATTTTTGATTAGTAATATGCATTACTAAGAACTTAATTTGGACAAATTTAAAGGTGATTTTCTCAATATTTATATTGTTTTGCACCCTCAGATTCCAGATTTTCAAATAGTTGTATCTCAGCCAAATATTGTCCTAACATAACAAACCATACATCAATGGAAAGATTATTTATTCAGCTTTCAGATGATGTACAAATCTCAATTTCGAAAAATTGACCCTTATGTAGGCCAGGGTCACATATTTAATATATAAACATAACATTTTTCTGAAATATATTCATGCATGTGTGTGTATTTATATATACATAATAAATATACACAGCACACATACATATATTACGTAAATAAAAACTATTATTTTGGATGCGATTAAGCACGATTAATCGTTTGACAGCACTAGTAATTTCATAGATTTTTCCCTGATTTGAAATCAATGATCAATAGGCAGCTAATACTTCCTGCCATAAAACTGATCTTAGTTGAACCTTTTTTTCGACTGACCTGATGACTGATGGAAACCATCAATACTAGCCATCACGGACTCAAGAATTGGTTTAATCTTCTGCTGATCGCTGTCTTCGTCTGAGTTAGCGGCCTGCTCCTCCTCCTCCTGCTCTTCATCACTGGAGGAAAGCTCCTCCTTGGTTTTAGCCTTTTCTCTCTGTGACCTCCGTTTCTTCTCGAATGACCTTTTAGGGCCTTTCTTGCCCTCTTTACTGGACTCGCTCTCTTCCTTTTTGACACCTTTGGATGTTTTTTTCCCACTCCCCATCTTGGACAGGCTTTTCATCTGTTTCTCGAGGTCAGAGTTGTGGTTTGAGGAGTCCGATTCTCTGCCCTTCTTTTTTTTGGCCGTCCTTTTGTTTGCCGTCGATGACTTGCCGCTCTGTTCTGAATCCGAGGAGACCATATCCAGTTTACGCTTCGGCTTCGCTTTCTCAGCAGAGCGGGAGGCTACCTTCTTCTTCTTGGCACCTTTTCCAGAAGCGTTCTCGGGTTCGTTCTCATCAGAGCTGGCCTTCGAGGCAGCCGTCTGCAGGACCTCAGGGACTTCATCTGAGTCTGAATCACACTGCGGCTTCACTGCGTCGCTGAGCTCTTGTTTTGCCGCTGTAGACCTCAGTTTGCGTTTGCGTTTGCTCTTCGCCTCCGGAGATTTGCGCAGCGGTGTGGTCTTCATCCTGGGGGAGCGTCTGCTATCTTGACCCTCTTTTGGCAACGTGTCCCCATCCACGTCTTCTGAAGGCGACTGTTCTTTGCTCTTATCTCGTTTTATGGTGATTTTAAGAGGAACGGGTGTTAGTTTGACAACAAGTTTTCTACCCATTTTTGTAAGGCCCTTATTGGACTGCAGCACCTCAAGTTTGGGCGTTGATTTCCCATCACTGGAATCGGTCGAGTTGCTATCGTCATGATCTTCTTTCTTTACTGCAAGACTCTCGACCATCTCAAAGAGCTCCTCTGGGACCGACGGTGGAACAGACACGATGTCTTTATCAAGAGACGCTTCCCCAGCTGGCACTGAGTTTTCCTCAAAGTCAGGATTATCTGCCATTTCTTGAGCTTCACTTTCTTCAGACCGATCCTGAGGTTTTTCTGGAGAGGGTGGAAGGCTCTCCTTCATTTCAACATCAGCTGAGTCACTTTCCTGTTGGTTTTCATCCTCCTCTAGCGCAGGGTTTTGGTCCTTGGCAGTGCAATCCAAAGCATCTTCTCTGACCGGAGCAGGGTCAGCGTGGTGCGAGTTAACAACGGTATGATCTGCAGTCTGACTGTGTGCTGGTCTTTGCTCCTCTCCGTTTTGAAACTTGAGGCCTTTTGATTCAAATTCATTTTCAAGTGATTCCTCCAGAGCCCCATGGGCCTTTTTGAGATCAGCCAAAACTGATTTGAAGGCCTTTAAGTGTCTATAACTTACAGCACTGACCTCATGGCCTTTTGAATTGTGCTGGAGGAATTGTACAAAAGTACGATTCAAACCGTTTGTGGTCTCGATCAGTTTTTTGGTCTTCTTGACGAGCTCTTTCGGAACCGTTAACGTCTTACAGGAAAAGGTTAACGACCCTGCTCCGTCGGAGGCGTAATCCTGTCCATTTACAGCCGTCTTTTCTCGTTTGTTATGCTTGTGTTTACGATCCTCGCGCTTCGTCTTGTCTCCATCTCCCTTGGGCTTTCTATAAGACGACTCCAGATTGAGCAAAACTTTCTCACAGGTTTTAACAAAGTCCTGCAGCGGCTCTGGGCGGCACACATAGCAGTGCCATTTGCTTTCTTCATTCATGATTTCAGACAGCTCTTTTCGTCCAAGGTTCCTCAAAACACACTTTTTGCAGAAGGCATTGCTGCAGTAGTCACAGCACATCAGATTACCACCCTCTGCACACCACCTGAAAAAGACAATACAACATCCATTAAATCATTACATTTTCATTTGGGGAACTGACTGCTCTTTTTCTAGTCTATTTGGGTAACATAGCAGCTCATTTGATTGTGAAAGATAAATATCTACTAACGGTACTATTAGTAGCCAGCAAGAAATTTGCAATATGAGAATAGCTACAGTTCAAACAAAGACAGCTGAGCAGATGGAGAGATTGCAGATGGAGAGATTTTTTATATTTATTTATTATACACATATATATACATATATACACTGCCCTCCAAAAGTTTGGAAACACCCTGGAAAAGTGTGGTTTTGGATGATATCAGCATAAATCCTTATCATTTTTGGTGCAAATACATTAAGTAACTTGACATTATCATTGAAGACCGGCAATAATATTTTTTTTCATTTTGATTACATAATAATGGCAATATATACATGTCAAAGTCAGACATGCCCCTTTGCCAGCTGTGATGCCTGGTTACTGGTTTAAACTTGGCCCAGGTTTTTAAAAGCACACCTTAATAGCGTCAACAATTGATTGATAATTAAGTTTAGAATACAATGAACCAATTAGAACACAATTTAGGTCAGATAGTTTACAAATATTAAATTTAAAATTTAGGTTTTTTCGATGTATAAACCGTTTATGTAATAAAATATGTTTTCGTAGTTTGTGTTGTCCCTTATCAGTGCAAAATTATCCCAAATTCATGTGATTCATGCCAATATTGTCCAAAACCCCATTTTTCTAGGGCGTTTCCAAACTTTTGGAGGGCAGTATATGGGTCAAAGACATTTAAATGTCCGCATCAAAAGATTTTACAAAAGTGATTTTATATAGAAAGCACATTAAATGCAAGTTAAGTGTCTACTTTTAAAGTTTCAAATAAGTTTTGGGAGAATAAAATGTCAAAATGTGGGTGAAATAATATTACATTGACATTCAGTGTAACACTTATTTATGTAAAAATTGAAACAACATACTTATTCTGACCTGTACGTATTGAAATGTGACCCTGGACCACAAAACCAGTCATAAGGGTCAATTTTCTGAAACTGAGATTTGAATTGAGCTAAATAAATAATCTTTCCATTGATGTATTGTTTGTTAGGATAGGACAGTATTTGGCTGAGATACAACTGTTTATAAATCTGGAATCTGAGGGTGCAAAAAAAATCTAAATATTGAGAAAATTGCCTTTAAAGTTGTTCAAATGAAGTTCTTAGCAATGCATATTACTAATCAAAAATAAAGTTGATATATTTACAGTAGGAAATTTACAAAATATCTTCATGTAACATGATCTTTACATAATATTCTAATGATTTTTGTCATAAAAGAAAAATGTATAATTTTGACCCATACAATGTATTGTTGGCTATTGCTACAAATATACCTGTGTTACTTATGACTGCTTTTGTGCTCCAGGGTCACAAAGATATAAAAGTAGTAGTGAGCATACTACATTAACCACATTTTAATTGAGTAAAAAAATCTTGCTGACAAATGGCCAAACTGGGATAGTGGCAAAGTTTAAAAATGTAAAATTACAAGTTATTAGTCTTAAGTCATAAACTGATTCTTGTGGTAAATATGACTGAAACTGAATGACATTGTAGTGGCTGTTTTCTAATGGTAAAAATGTATGATATTTATTTTTTGCGCAGAAAAAAAAATAAACAGGACATTTTCTAATGCATTGAAAAACAACAAGAATTCAAAGCTGTATTACACTTATTGTTTTGATGCTTGAAAACCATTTTTTTTGTCTTTGACCCATATACGGATTAAATTGAGAACCCTTAAAGTTGCACAACAATGTTTTCCTTTAATTTAACTTTATATAGTAATGCGTTCATCAGGATAATATTTTTTGCTGTGGCATTGGGAAATGTGAATTTCCACGGGTGCTGAATACTAATATGTTGGTATCGTCACAGCTACAGTGTTATAAAACAAATGTTCTGCACCAACCTGCACTGCTCATCCATCCCATCTTCATCCTTGCTGATATCGTCACTCATATAATATTTGAAACATGACTGTAAGAAAAAGGCATGCATGTTAATGAGAGAGATACAAGCGCGTGATTGGCTGTAACAAGTTAATCTGGTTTCTACCTTGCAGATAAGAACATGTAGTGCGGGATGCTGCAAGACAGAATCTCTCTGAAAGTGATTGACTTGCTGTCCACATGCGGTGCAATTAAAAATCTCCTTGAGCTGCTCGTCTGCAAGAGATTAAAAAATACATGAAGATAATAAAACAATCATACTGCAACGCTATGACTCTTTAATATTTGAGCAGTTCCTCTCAATCGTGCTCTAGTTCATGAGCACTCGACTGACGGAGCTGGGGAGATTACTTATAAACTGTGATCCATTACTGACTTCAAACTACATGACAACAATTGTAGTCAGTAATGTAATCCGTTACATTACACATTTCAGGTAATATAATCAGACTACTTTTTTGGGGGGGATTATTTTTTACCTAACTTGTTCATCAAATTGATTTAAATATGATAATCTTGTACCATATTGATATAAAAATACAAAGAGAAAGAAAATATATTCCATTCGCACATGGGGGTTCATGAAGGAAATGCAAGGAGTTTGTGAATTTAATGAAAACCTAATAATTAATTAAATCATAATTTTTTTTTTTATTAAAATAAATATTTTTTAAAATACAAAAATTTAAATAAAACAAATGAATTATACCCGTTTACCTGCATGTCATGTGATCATGTGAATATGTAATCAATTAAAAAAAAAGCAACTGTAGTCTGATTACAAGTATTTTAAATTGTAATATAAACTAATTACAAGTACTTCACTTTTGGAACCTGATTACATAATCTAAGGGTGTGTTCACACTTCTTGTTCAGTTCGTTTGGTTAATTTGGTCCGGACCAAAAAGGAAAATGATACATTTGGTCCTGGTCCGCTTATCGTTCACATTGGCATTTTTGACAGCGAACCTAAAGATACCGAACCTAAAGGTGTAGTGATACGTTCACAACCTGATTGATCGGGTTGAATGACGCATTCATGATAGGGCTGGGTGATATATCTCATGAGATAGTCATGCGCATCTCGTCAGTAAAGCCGGTTCCTTGATTAGTGGTTAATCTCCATCAGCTGTTTTCAAATGGAGCGGCATTTAATACACAGAGCCGTAGTTCACTGACAAGCGACGCAATATCGCTTTCATTATCGCAGATGAATCGCCTTCGATATGAACGCGATATTACGTCGCTTGTCAGTGAACTACGGCTCTGTGTATTAAATGCCGCTCCATTTGAAAACAGCTGATGGAGATTAACCTCTAATCAAGGAACCGGCTTTACTGACGAGATGCGCATGACTATCGCATGAGATATATCGCCCAGCCCTAATTCATGACGGAACTTACCGAACACCCCAAGCAAAAGGTGTGTTCGACTTAAAGCGGGTGTATGATATCAAACCACCCATTAACTGATCGGTCTGTTAATACAAGACTTTAAGTCGAACACACTTAATGCCGTCTCAGCGCTCTCATTGTTGCGTGTACATATTTTATTTTCACCACCTGAAAACACACAAAGAGCTCATAAAAGGCACTTTACGTTTAACCTCTGCTCATTTTGTTTTGGTTACACCGCTCGTTCCGTGTCGTCAAATCATGTCGCATAGCGTCGCATCTCGTCATTACTTCCTGTTTTCGGTTTGTTTAGAAGTATTTGGTCCGGGGGGGGTTTGGGGATCTGGGGACGCTCTGCCTCCGGCTTGGGGTCACGGCTGGGCCTGGGGGGCTTGGGTCCTGGTTGGTGTGCCGCCGGGAGCATGGGTTGGTGCATGCGCTTGGGCCCGGCTCTGGTGTGGGGGTCTTCGATGCATCGGTGCCTCCGCGGGGGGGGGGTCCAATAGAGGCGGGGTATACGGGCTTTACCTGGGTGTCTTATTGTCTTATGTAGTTTGGGAAGTGACTGGATGCTGGGGTGGGGTAGTTTTTCCTCTGCTGTGGGGTCTGGTGGGCCGCCCCGGGCTGCCATGGGCCTGGTCTGGATGGGCCTGGGCCCCCCGCCCTGGGCAGATTTGGGGTAACGGGGGTGCCTATGGGGGTCAGCGGGGGAGCTGGCTCCAGAGGGGGGGGTATTTTGCCCCCTCTGATGTTTTCCTCCCCATCCCTAAGGCTTCACTTCTCCCGCTCCATCACACCAACACATAGGTAGGGTTTTGAGGTGCGGGTGAGTCGCTGGGATGCGGGGGAGGTGGTACTCCTCTGTCTCCTCGTGGCCGCCTGCATCTCGATTACACATTACAGCTTAGACATTCTCATTACTTACTGTCACATGACACATACATATAGGGCCTTGGGGGTGGGCACACTGAATGGCATCCGGAGGGCGGTCTGTTCATTCAGCCTTCCCTCTGGTGCCAGTGCCCACTTCTCAATTTTAAGTTGCACATAGACATTGAGGGCTCTAGGGAGGGGACGAGCTGACACAAGCTTGTGGAGGGTGCCCCTCCCCTGTTTTAAAGCACCTTAGAACAACACACACCAACACTACATTTGAGCGGGTGGGGTGAAGCATGGGGTCGTTTTTTTTTTTTTTTTTTTTTTCACACCCTGTTCTCTGTTCTCTGTCTGGGGCCGGGGGCTGTGAGGATGAGCTGGCCGCCCGGTCGGGGTCTGGGCTGTTGATTTTCTCTGCTGCTGCGGGGACCGGGGTGGTCTTCCTGTCCCCACGCCGGAGCGAAGGGGGTTCAGCTCCGGATCGGGCGCTGGCTACCCCTCTGGGGGTGGTGGTGCCTGGATCTAGGAGTATAGAGTGCATATGGGGAGTGTGAGTGTGGGTACTGTGTCCATTTTTGTGTGTCTACATGTGGGGCGAAGGTGTGAATATTTGTTTGCGTGCATGAGGGTGGGAACATATGCTTGTGTATATGTGTGCTTGTCGTCTACGTCTATGTGTCAGGTCGGGCCTTAGACTCCGCCTCACTCATCATCTTAGTCGACCCCCACCCCACCACCATGCCCTGCCGGTGGAGGATGCCGCCGGTGCGTTGGTGATTTCTCGCGCCGGGGCAGGATGCTCGGGCGAGCGCCGGCCCGCTCTCGGCGGTCGATTGGCGGGGCCTGGCCCTACTGGCCTTGCTGGGCCCCGTTTGTGGGGTGGGGGGCCTTTGGGTCTCCGGGCCCAGGGCCTGGTCCGCCCTGGTGTGGTCGGCTGCCGGTGGAGCCTGCGGGCTTGCCGCCACGGCACCCTGGGGCGCCTACACTGTGGCTGTCGGAGGTCCCGCCTTCGGGCTCTCCTCTGCCCTTTTTTGGGTGGAGGCCGCGGTTGTCCCTGCGGTGGTTCTCCTGGGGGTCTCGTGCCCTGGGGGGCCTCCGGATGTTTGGGGCCCGGGTCTGTTCCGTGCCTGCTTCATGCCTTGCGGGATGGGGCTGTTGTTCCCCACACACACTATTAAACATTTACATGGAGGAACCTTATGAACACAAGCGCGCTCACACACACAGGTGTACACTCAAGCATTCACATTGGTGTAAAAACAGGTGCTCACAGACACACATTGTCTTGATCTGCTGTTGCTTCAAAACTTATTTTGTAATATTAGTTATGTGTGCTGCTCAATAACATTTAACATTTAGAATTTATTGTGATTTATACAGATGTTGGTTGTTGCTGCAGTCTCTTTGATGTTGTGTCTTCGGTTGTTTTCTCTTTTTGTCAGCAGGTATTGAAGCAAATTGTCTGTTTTTTTGTTTTTGTTTTTTCTCCCTCTCTCTCTCTATCCCCCATTCTCCTTTTTTCTCTCTCTCTCTTCCCCTTCTTTGTTGACTTTCCCCACAACCTTTTTTTTTTTTTTTTTTTTTTTTTTCCTATCTTCTTTCTTCTTTCTCTCTCTTGTTTTCTCTGTCCCCTGGTCTTGTCTGTCACAGTGTGGTTAAGTAAAAGGGTATATAAAATTTAATTAATTAATTAATATTAAAAAAAAATAAATAAAAAATAAATAAATAAATAAATAAATAAATAAATATATTTAATTAAAAAAAAAGAAAAAAAAGGCTGTGAATGATGATAGTATAGCCATGCATATGTACTGTCATGTGTTATCTGTGCTACTGACAGGCCAAAAAAAAAATAAAAAAAAAAAAATAAATAAAAAAAAAAAAGAAGTATTTGGTCCATGTTGCGTTCATTTTTCCTTCGAACCGTACCAGAGTTCGTTTGGAAGCAGACCGAGATCTTTTTAGCGCTCTCGGTCCGCTTGTTTGGTGCGCACCAGGGGTCGGATGGCAGCGTTCACACATACTCAAACGAACCGCACTAACAGAGCAATCGTTCGTTTTAATTTAACCAAACACGACAAGTGTGAACACACCCATAATTACATGCAATCAGTTACTACTCAGCACTGACTGATGATCAGGTCAGTTTATTCAAGTGTGTTTCTAGGTGTGCCTCCAAAACGTGTCTTTTTGGGCATATTTCAGGAGTTTTTCTTCTTCACTGAAAGAAGAGAACCTATATATTTTTTTTTATAAAATGCTTATTCAGCATTAGGCTGATAGATTGTGATATCCACCGTATTTGACCTAATGGTGATTTTTGAGACCAAACATATAGCCATACAAATAAAGGAATTTTATGTAAAAATAGAATGATAATACATTAGATCAGTGCTTCCCAAACCTGTCCTGGAGGACCCCTAACCCTGCACATTTTGTATGTCTCCCTTATCTAACACACCTGATTCAACTCATCAGCTTGTTAGTAGAGACTGCAAGACATGAATTGGGTGTGTCTGATAAGGGAGACATACAAAATGTGCAGGGCTGGGGGTCCTCCAGGACAGGTTTGGGAAGCACTGCATTAGATAAATGTGAAGATCTAGGTCGGTTTCATTATGATGACTTATTTTAAACTTAAAAGGGACAGTTCACCCAAAAATGAAAATTGTGTCATCATTTACTCACCCTCAAGTAGTTCCAAACCTGTATGAATGTCTTTGTTCTGCTGAACACAAAGGAAGATATTTTGAAGAAAGTTTGTAATCAGGCTGTTTTGGGGCACCATTGACTTCCATATTAGGAAAAAACATACTATGGAAGTCAATGGTGCCCCAGAACTGCTCTGTTTCCCACATTCTTCAGAATATCTTCCTTTGTGTTCAGCAGAACAAAGACATTCATACAAGTTTGGAACTACTTGAGGGTGAGTAAATGACAGAATTTTCATTTTTGGGTGAACTGTCCCTTTAAGAACTGCATTTTTTCTCTTCCATTGTTTGGCCGAACAGGTCACACTAAAATTACACTTAGTAAATTACATTAGTGATTGCCATTTTGGGAAAAAATAAATAAATAAAATAGAAGGAAAGATTCAATGGGATTTCAGCACATTATCCTAGAAATAAGAAATTATTTGACCATTGAAAACAACATAAAATAGAACCGTTTGACCCAGTGCAGCAGTTATGTAACAAATAAATGGATTTGAGATAATTCAATATCCTTTAATGGGGCATGGGATCATTACCAGCACACAAACCCACTCACCGGGACGTTTCCGAGCACTGTCCTCTTTCACTTTACTTCCTCTGCTACGAAACTCCGGACCACGGAACTCATCTTTAGCTTCATTAGCGACCGGCTCCGGCTTGACCACCACTGTTCCTGCGAAACGTGAAGCCAGGAGATTCAGTGCGCCTCTTAAACCACACGCTTCAGAAGACTTGAACATCTTAACAGAGGACTAACCTTGTGGCAGCTTGCTAACATCCAGACCACTCTGCGTGCTTTCATCTGTACAGTGTTCACCTCCACTCTCATTTGCACATTCAGACTCATCTACAGCAGTGTGCTTGCTCACAAATGAAGGTTTTCTGTAATTAAAAACAGAGGGGAAAAGGGTTTGACAGGTTGTTCCAATAAACATTATCAAAATACATCCTCTTCCCACACAAACACTTTCAAACTCAAAATCCCAGCATTCCATTCCCAGAACAACATTCCTACAATCCCAAGAGCACAGCGTGTAAACCTACTGGATCATTGAAATATCTCAACACTTTCAAAGAGTAATGCATGCATAACTACATGCATCCACAGCAGCTGATAGAGAAATACAACACTAACATGTCAGAATGTGTTTCACAGACTGTTGCCGTTTAAACACATTCTTAACACATGACTCCTGTAATCATATCCACTGGGATTTTTATAAAACACAAAAAAGTACACATTATGCCAAGTTCAGAGATCAGTGCAATGAAGTCTTTGACTCATGCTGTGCTCCTTTCAACTTCAGGAAGTCAAATTTTCCAACTTCCTATTTATAAAAGCGCAACAGTAAAAACTAGTGCCGTCAAACGATTAATCACATCCAAAATAAAAGTTTGTTTACATAATATATGTATGTGTACTGTGATTACTTATTTTATATATATATATATATATATACGTGTGTGTGTGTGTGTGTGTGTGTGTGTGTGTGTGTGTGTGTGTGTGTGTATATATATATATATATATATATATATATATATATATATATATATATATATATATATAATATATATATATATATATACATACGGTATATATTTTGAAAATATTTACATGTATATACATCTATATTATAATAATAATAATAATAATAATATAAATATATATATATATATATATATATATATATATATATATATATATATATATATATATATATATATATACACACACATAACATTTTCTTAAATATATACATGCATGTGCTTGTATTTATATATACATAATAAATATACACAGTACATAATGTAAACAAAAACGTTTATTTTGGATGCGATTAATCATTTGATGTCACTAATAAAATCACTTCATGTTGGACTTGTGTGGAAATCCTAAAACTGCAAGATTGAGATGTACACACTATACATAAACATTCATAAAGCTATTTAATGCATAATACAGAAAATCATACAAAGTTTATACTATGACAATAAAACCCATTTTAATATTATATGGACATAATTCTGCAATGTCAAGTAGGGAATATCCCACATCTGAGTTTTGAATGGAACAAAAAACAAGGTAATCCATTTATTTCAGCTATTTTACTGGACAAGAGCCAGAGCTTCGACAATAACTGCAACCCAACTCACCTCTTTGAGCGTGAAGATGAGGATTTGGTCATTTCTGAGGAGCAACCAGGCTGAAGAAAAGAAAAATATTAGTTTCATTTTCAGTGAAGATAAATCTCAATAATAAATACCAGCTCAACCTGTAACGTTAGTCATACAGCAGCTTTGCATAAATCAAGCACAAAGCTCACAGAAACATCTCCTCGGCACTGGTCCACCTACCTGAATATTATAACCCAAATTTAGAAATCATAAATATTGCTGTGATAAGCTTTCAGGGCATGGAATAAAACGGATGTTTATTTTATAAACTTCCTCAGAAGCTTTTGAAGCACCAGTCCAACAAGCTGAAAATCAAAGCCTGAACATGAGTCATGTAACTGATGCTTTATTCATGCACTATATCATTATCTCACCATTACAGAGAATGATGGCAGAAGCTGTTTTGTCTTTTGTTTCCCCAGAAAAGCGTGTTGCTAAATGGTAAGATGTATCATTATTTTTTAACAAATCTGCCTAAATCCTAATTGTGATGTTCTTCATGTGTACTCATCTCAAAGAACAAAAAAACTGGATCTAGGATTTGTGTGCGACTTTCAAAAACTGGGCAAGTACAATTAGAGTCAGACAAAGCCATTTTAGTTTGCATGACATTTTAAAAAGACTAACTATTGCTTTAGTTCAACTCAAGCTGAACTTCAAAGTGTACGTGAGAACAGAAAAATGACCTTGCGCTGTAGACTTGCCCCAAAACAGCCGGATAGGACACAGTGTTATAATAAACTCTAGAGATAAAAAGCAAAAACAGACTCGGTAGGCATACCTCATTCATTTTCTCATCAGAGATGTTTGAGTCACTGGCAGCCATTTTACCTGCAATATGAGAAAAACATACAAACTTAAGTTACAAGATGCATCATTTTCAGCTTTAATGCAAATTAAAAATGCAAGGAAATTAAGAAAACATTTAGATATTTTGACACTATATTTATACATTGGCCTCATTTATTATATTTAGCCTTTGAAGAGCTGACAGTAGGGATCCTCACCATTGGAAATGTCTTGAGAATCAATGCTTTCGTCGTCTGGAGAATGACCCAAGAACTCATGAAGTTTAGTCACCAATGTATTCAACTTACTAGACCTGAAAGAAACACAGCATATAGTATGTATAAAGATGTAAGATATTAATGGGCAACCTTTAACAAAATGTACCACAGATCGCGCTCTTATTGTTACTGTAAACCTGAACTGAATATGAAATTTCAGCGTAAGAAGCTTTCAAAATATTTATTTTATTACACACAAAAAAAAAGTAGTGGAGGCTAATACCAAGTTTTTACAACCTATTGTTTGTTTGTTTGAAGCCAGTTTATGTGGCTATTTTTATTTTTTTTTAGGTTTTTAACATTTATTTTCGCTAAAAACTCTAAAACTGTATCTGTCTTAAGAATCTCTTCAAAGAGTAACTTTAATTAAATAATAATAATAATAATAATAAAGTTCTCACAGGGTTATCACAAGCTAACTGTGGTAACGTAAGACACTACGTTACGGTTTACTACGGTAATATTTATAAAGAAACGTCTTAATACGACAATACCTCCAACATAATTTAAATTCTATCTGAAGAATAACATTTATTTTTCAACAGAAGTTACTCTATGAATGCCCCTGAAAATCATATCCAAAGCCATGCTGCAAAAACGGCAAACAACAGTAATGCGTAGTAAGTCGCAGAAAAGTAAGTACAGAAAAACGTAATTTTATATATAAATCCACAGAAATGCATGCAATGACAATCCAACGTAAACAGTCGCATTAAATTAAAGCCGAGGAGAGTTTTGAGGTTTGATTGACAGGTGGCGTCATCACTGAGTCCGTCTCCTATTAGCGCGCGAGGCGCGACACAACAGCCGGTAACAGACGGAAGACACGCACTGATAACAGCTAACATAAACAAACCGATCAGCCCGTGCATGCCGTTAAAAGCGAGGACATGCCAAAAAACGAACTAGTTCCATAAATAAGCCAGGATGAGGGAAAACCCAGTCATATCACTACAGCTCGCTGTTCATAACTGTTTGACAGATTCTTATTCACTAATTTCCTTTCAATACTTAGCCTGATTTAAGAGGAAAACACCACAGACACACAAAAACAACACTCAGATCTCTTAAATCTACATGATTCTAAGCTAAAACACCCCTTTAAATGAAGTGCTAAAAAATTTGGTGGAGAAAGGCCTAGTTCTAGCATATGACCAATGCACCTATAACTGCTGGAGATGCACAATAACGTGAATGATGAGAATGCTTGTAAAACAAAAGCAAGGCACTTTGTTAGGACATCAATCCCCGTAGAATACCCTCATGACGCCTCCTAACTATTCGCAGTAAGTTACTTGAGCATAGATGTGAAGAGCACAAATGCATGCACGCATTACCCGGCTACATCCCTACACCTACCTTAAGATCTCTGTGCTCATGTCACGCGCGGATCTCTGAGATGTCACCGCTTTGGCACCGCCAGGAAAGAGTTTTTTTCATTCGATCCGCTGGGTTTTCAGGTGTGCAGTAAAAGTAAATAGTGTTTTATGCCGATCAACGCAGACAAAGCGAGAGCGCCATCTTGCCGGATGGCTGGAGACGCGCTAAAATGGCGCACGCGAGACTCAAGTCATCTGCGCGCGCGCTCTGAACGCACTGAACGCGAATATGCACACATGCACGGGGCGCGATTCACTTTAAATACCACAGCCCGCGTCCTCTCCGCGTGGTCATTGAATGCATTTTTAAAACACACAGAAAAAACATAAATATTGCATGAGAGAATGCATGCATTTAATGCAAATAATGTGCAGCATAGGATAAATTAGGGCATGGGTTTTATGATGTATTCCGGACCCATGCTTGTTGTACCGGCGCGTGCTATAGTAAATGTGCAGAATCACGCCATGCATGTTATTTCTTATAATGTTATGAATGACCCCAGTATGCCGAGCATCCACGCCATTGCACTTGTTATCCAAGCATCACAATACAGGCTTTGCACTTCAGACATACTCGTGGTTCATGCTACACACAGACTACATGCATGTGGAGGGGAGGATGCTGTTCTCTCAGTGGTGCACATACCTGCAGATGTCGGTGGTCATTTCGTCCCCTTTTAAACCTGCATTCTCCTCTAAAATACTATGATTTTATTTCTGGAGTTTTTTTTTTTTCTAGACGCAGACTAAGATCGCTTGATATTAAACAATGCCAGGGTCCATGTTGCTATGGTGGCGCTCCATGCAGCTGATTGGCTCGTTTTACCCCGTAAGTGTGAACCAGGAAGAGAAACTCCTCTTTTTGCAGGTGTCTTCTTCATTTTACATCTTTAAAAATTACTCTGGTTTTCCATCAGAATTATTTGATCACTAAACTGTGATGATCATTTTGCAGATTGCAATCAATATGAATAAAAAAAAGAGAAAGTACAATGAATCAAGAGGAAAGAAATCTTTTTTTATTTTGAAACAAACACCAAAAACAATGACATTCATTTACATCTGACTGAGAAAAAGAGAGGGGGAAAAACTGCATGATCACTGGAAGTTTAAACGAAAGCTCTTCTCTTGTTCCTTGCTGCGGCTTTCACACAGCTTTGAGACCTCCTGCACTCTCCTCTGGAGTAAAGCTGAACAGAAAACATATGTGTTAAGAATACAAGCTAACATTCAGAAAGCATTTAATGGACTGACAGTTTGTTTTTTAGTGTGTAAAAAGGTTTTAAAGCCAAAAGTATACCAACCAGAGTTTTGTTCTACCCACTGCAGGGAGTCCATATGTGCATTGAGGATTTTGCAGATCTGCTGAAGCTGAAAAACACCACCAGTCATTCTTAGTACAGATCACACAACGATTCATTAAAAGCATTTCTGTCTGGACTACTGGCCATATTTTGCATACCGGGTCAGTGGTGTCTGCAGGACCGCTGGATGTGTTGAGGTGTTCAATAATCTCCTTCAGATCTTGGGACATTCTCTTGAGTTGGCCATCCACATTTTCTGCCAACTTGTATCTGGATAAAAGAAATCATTCAGATACTCAATGACGTATCACAGTATATGAGATGCTTAGATGGGTGATTGAGTTCTTACGTTCTTTCTCGCTCTTCATCTGCGTTCTGCATGTAAATGGTTCCACTCTGATCCTTCACAGACTCCTCTAATGGACTAAGAAGGTCCTCCAGCTCTTTCTGCTGGGACAGGATGAAGTCCAGTTCTTGATCCAACCTGTGGTACAAGCACCAAAATATGAGACGCACAAAGTTCACATAAAACATGGCATATAAAGCATGCTTGGTGATATCTTTGATTGTGACTGGTCAATCGTCCACTCAAACCATTAAAGGGATAGTTCACCCAAAAATTAAAATTCTGTCATTAATCACTCACCCTCATGTCGTTCCAGACCCATAAGACCTTCGGAACACAAATTAAAGTGCCCCTATTATGGATTTTTGAAAATGACCTGTCATGCAGTGTGTAACAGCTCTAAGTGAATGAAAACATCCTGCAAAGTTTTAAATCTGAAAGTGCACCGTGTATAAAGTTATTATCTCTCAAAAGAAAGAGTCGACTCTGAATCATTGAAACGAGTCGTTTTTAAAATGAATCCCAAGCCGTTTCAGGTTGAAGTCAACATGAAACATTAGCATATTGCCCGCCCACTTGTTGCTTGCGCAGACCTGGGAAAACTTGATTTTCGCATTGGTCTGAATGAACATGCAAATTCATTCTTCACAACTAGGTGCCGCTTTTGGAGCATTAAAAGCTCACAAACACTGCTTTAAATGAAATCGACCAATCACCGCAGATTAGAGTCACGCACAGGAGGAGTTTGGAAAAATGAATCTTTGAGTGAATCGTTTGGGAGTCGTTGAGCAAATAAGGTAAAAAGAAATGCATATTATAAGAATATGAAAGTGTTTTTTGAGCTTGAATGCATGTCAACCTGTTGTTGGAGACTCCCAAAACCAAATATGAACCTTTCATAACCCATAATAGGGGCACTTTAAGATATTTTCGCAAAGAAAACAAAAATAAATGAATTCAACAATTCGTCTCCTCCGTACGAGGATACGTTGTTTACACTTTGATCTGAACATAAACAACGTATATGTGTGCATATTGCATATGTGATACTCTCTAGGGATGCATCGATCTGATATTCAGTATCGGTATCGGCTCCGATACTGGCATTTTCTGCCGGATCAGGTATCGGTCAGACGATACAGATCCAAATCCGATATTGTGCGTATACTATTCTGTGTTATTGTTGAGCCCCACGAAAGCACAAAAACATTATAAAGCACCATAAAGTTTTCGTGCACTATATTCCAAGTGTTCTGAAGCCGTTAAATAGTTTAATGTGAGGTAGAGATGAATATTTATGTCGTTAAATTCAAGTTCACGTAAACTCTTCTTTCTGCTACAGCTGTCTGTCATCCTCTATTCAGCGTTCAAACTGCGTGTCGTGTTCGGTTACTACAGTCAAGATGATGAAACTCTCTTCAAGAGCGCTCAATAACTGAGATTTGAATCTGTTAAAAGAAAAGGTTCAAACTATTGCACAGATATAATACACTACACATCAATATCTCTAACTTCTCTACGCTGCGTGCTGTGACTCCGTGTCGCTTCAAGCGCATCATTCTGCGCACGGGATGCGGATAAGCGCTTTGTGCCGCTCTGTATATGGAGCCTTTCGAATCATAATACTTTTCTGCGCAAAGAAAGATTATTAATAGTCTTTCTTGTTCTGTTCTATCTATCATATGTTGCTGCCTTCATTACGGTGCTATACATTTAAAATAAATGTCTTTTAATTTATAGTATATATAAATATATTTACTTGTTTTTCATGAATGTATTTTACAACAATACAAAGAGAAATGTGTAACATTTTACCAGATTTAGTCCTACACTTTTATTTGTTCACCACTAAATAGATTTTATAAAACTTTGCACCCATGATTCTTCTAGACTGGACTATCTTTTGCTGCTGAATTATCCACTAACCTAGTTTATAATAGTATTTTTGTCATAGATTATGATTATATATTTTTTCATTTGTTATTTTTAATTCAAATTAAGTTGTCTATATTTAGTATATTGTGTTTAACACACAAAAGAGTGATGATCAGGTCAACACAAAAAGGTATAGAAATTGATTTAAAGACATTGATTTAAAGAAAACTGTGCTGTATCGAATCAGATCGGTATCGGCAGATACTCAGAATTTTCGGTATCGGATCGGATCAGAACAAATGGTATCATTGCATCCCTAATACTCTCCAAAATGGCGCCAGGGTGATCAGCTTTCTTTGCACACAAAAAGTATTCTCGTAGCTTTGTAAAATTACAGTTGAACCTCTGATGTCACATGGATTACCTTAGCGATGTCCTTACTACGTTTCTGGACCTTGAACGTGTAAGGACCCTTGCTGTCTACGGAGGGTCAGAGAGCTCTCGGATTTCATTAAAAATATCTTAATTTGTGTTCTGAAGACGAATGAAGGTCTTATGGGTTTGGAACAACACGAGGGTGAGTAATTAATCACAGTTTTCATTTTTGGGTGAACTATCCCTTTAATGCTCCTCCACCAAGAAGTTAAAATTTTCAATATAATACAACTTTTTAAATAAATTAAAACACTGATTACCTTCGTTGGTCCAGTTTCACTTTTTCCATATCTTTATGTAAAGAAGTTATCTAAAAAAAAAAAGAATACTTGTCACTGGAAACCTGTTACAGTATGGTTTTAGGCAGTGTGCCATCAACACTAGATTCAGGTTTATAGATGGATAAGTTAACTATGGGAGACTCAAAGTGGGAAATGTGTTACATAAGCAGCAGTGTCTGTTTCTATGGGTGAACACATTAGAATCACAGTTGAAACCAAAGAGCACCTCTTCATTTTAAAAAGCTGAATACTTGCTCTTCTCCGAAACAGGTGCATTACAAGAATGCTGTCCCGACAAAGCCTTGATTCCTGCTCTATTTGAAAAGTTATCATTCATAATGGGAATGTGTGTATAAATTTGGAGTTGCTATAACTGTACCAGTGCAAAAATGGTGTATGTGGCAGCAGGGAGAAAACAGTGTGCTAAAAGATGAATGCATTTCTCTACCTTCTCTCCATTCTCCACCAGCATTCGGTCCCAGGCATTGACCTGAGTGGCCTGCTGTAGAAAGTGTCGCTCTTGGTCTTCCAGCTCTGAGCTCCACTTGTTAATCAAAGCCTCCAGCTGAGCGTACGACATCACCGGAGCAGTGCTGAATAGAACAAGAATTTGGATATGCACCTTGACAATAGAAAAAACACACAAAATCACAACATCTCAGATGTGAACAGCTTTGTACCTGGTTGTGACGACGGCGGTGGAGGTGGATGTGAAGGTGCCTGGTGCAGTAGATGCTGCGGTCTTCAGTCCCAGAGAAAAGCCAGTAGTGGCTCCAGTGCTAGCAGCAGCTACAAAAGACACAAACACATGCTCAAATCATACAAATAATTGATAGGAAAATTATATACTGGTGCCAATTATTTGCTCAGCGTGTATTAATGTGCAAAGGCAGTGTGTGGGAATAAGCGAAGGCACCTATGCTTATAGCAGGAACGGCTCCTAGAGGTTTCAGAGACAGGCTTGTGGGAGCGATGGAGGCTGAGGTCATCACTGGAGCCACCGAGGCCATCGACGAGCCCATCGACGAGCCCATCGACGAGGCCATCGACGAGCCCACTGACAGAGGAGAGAAAAAACATGTGATCTCATGATGATTTCTCTAGAACAGGGATGGGCAACTTTGATATTGACGAGGGCCAGCATTTTTTCTCCTTTATACCAAGGGGTCAGATTACTAATACACATCCAAACACCTTTTACACCATTTTACTCAATTTCCTTTTCATTGAAGGAAATTAAAGTTTAATTAATTTCATTTGTTTTTAAAGTTAGAAGCAGTTAAGCTACTTCAGAAGGGAAACTTTATTGTCAGTTGACAGCAATATTACCCCAACAAGCCAATGTAAACATCTCAATTGCATTGTCTGTAAATATGCAACAAACAAATGTACAGAGGTCTTACTTTTTTATTAGTGGCCTACAGAACATTCCCAAAACAACCTAAGAGGACAGTTAAAAAGGGCTTATTCAAAATAATAATAAATAATAATTTCAAATGGTACCATAAAATAATGCCCACAAGAAAAAAAATACTACAGCAATTTATAGTAAATACTATACTGCTTTTGAACCATACTATAATAAAGTACTTGAATTAATTTGTTGGGGTAATTATATAGTTGTTGTGGTAATATAACCACTCGAGTAATATAAGCACATTACTTTAATACCCAATACTGTGCTAAGTTTTCTACAACTATAGGGTATATTATACTACACTACATTTCACTGTAGCAAAAAACATAAGTATACTACAGTATTTATTACAGTTTAACTGTTCACTATAGTTAATACTACAGTATGCTGTAGCAGTCATTAAAGCTGCAGTCCGTAACTTTTTTTGGTTAAAAATTATCCAAAATAAATATTTGAGAAAGTACATAACCAGCCAATGTTTAAAACTATCACCTTACTTTAGCCCGATTCACAACGGTTAGCTTATAATAATGTTTTCTAATTTGAGTGGTACGGGTATGTTTCCGCGGTAAATTTGAGCATCACTGCGTCATTACGTCACGTCTGTAAACATAAAGAAGTTTTCCCAGCTAGTAGACTATATCTCATGTGAGGATCCTGCAGGTGGAGGATCGTTTATAGCCTTTTCTCACAGCAGCTAATTAAATGTATCATTTTGATGGCGGGTTGTAATCCAGAAAGGATTATGTGTTTATGAAACACATATGAATGAAATTAAATTATATTCCAGTTTTAAATGTGCTTCTGATTACAGATTACAGCCAACGTGGGATTACACAAGTTTTTGAATTTTAAATAGAACCAGTTCGAAGGAAGATTAATTTGCTTTTTGGATTAATATCATTTCTTAATATGAAATTTGAATGGTATGACAATTAGATATTAGACTGTACAAAAATTGAAATCTACACGCATATACTATACTCAGTCACGCAATGCTGATGTTGTTAACATTAATAATTTGAGAATAAAGTACAACAATAATAATAATTTGCATGGTTAGATGTGATATGAGCTAATTGATCTTTAGATTTAACATCTAATAACATAAATATATCTTAATTGTTTAGATTTTTATAATGCATTAGCTTTTTGTCGATCCACTGGTTCACATTTAAAAATATGCAGCAAAAACAGCAGAAGGGCTTGTTGAAAAAGCTCATTGGTTCTCTGCCAGCAGGTGTCGCTCTCAGAACGGCAGAAATACAGCGGTTTCTCCATAACCTCACAGTACTTTGAAACAGCAGCGCTCATATTTATTCAGTGAAATCATAGCCTTTTGAAGTGTAATCGACATATTAATCTATACAGCAATTCTTGTCTTTCCGTCCCCAAATTATAATTAATACTTTTTGAACCATTTAATCGTTTTCATGGCCTCATATTTAAACAATTAAACTGAAGACGTTTTAAGGACCCGCAGAACCCCTAAGAACACAGTTTAATGCAAACATTTCTGTTATGCATTTAGCAAAAGGCTTTTGTTGACTCTGTATTTTACCTTGAAATCTGAGGCAAGTGCAACTCTGGCGTCTCGTTGTTTGTGAGCAGAGGTGTGCTGGCGATTTAAATAAAAATACAGATTTCCAAACATATGGGTATTCCCTTGAACTTGTTAAAAAGATATTCTGTTTACCATCTTGACTGAAAAATATTGTTTTCATGGTCAGTTTTTCATTTATTATTTGCTAAAGTTAGTGAATGTTTACATTTAAGTGCACGTCCTACTGCGCTGAAATTAATACGGCTGGAAACTAGCGACCTCTCCTGGTTGGAGATGGTATTAACATCATAAACTGAAAGCAATCTTTACATGACTTGCTTCAAATATTTTAAAATTGATCATCCGAGTCTAATATAAAAGACTTGTGGACTTTAAGCAACAACAGCTGATGCAACGGCAAAGAAAGTGTGATTGCGCATGCGCGACTTAAGTGCTACTTCGTGATGTGTACATTGTAATGGTCTACTACGGGAGTACAGCTAATTTGAAGAAAAGAAAAAAAAAAGGGTACAGCTAATTCGCCTTAGTCGCTACTAACTTTACGTGACAGATTAGGTAAGTAAATATTATGTTTTATGTCTCGCTGCATTTTAATTGTATCTGCATATGATTCTACCATTATTCTTTTAATGAAATACGTACCTATGTTTTTAACTTAATCTAAGTTTAATGATTTTCCCGTCTGCACAAAGATATGTCTGCAGTTGGCAACAACACCTCAGGTAGGGATGATGATGTGAAACGAGCAATGCAAGTAGCCCAAACATCCTCCTCAAAACATATGTTAAAGGTAAAAAAATATTTTTCATGTTGACATTACACAAGTTAGCTGTCAATACATCTAATCATACTTGCTGTTCAAAACGAGCTTGCTAGCTCTTATGTCTTGTTGATCAGAGCTCTATGGAGTGGACGCAGGCCGCCAGGTGCCCATCCCTGCTCTAGAACTGTCCTAAATGAGACTTCCCACACCTTTTGTCCAATTAACCTCCTTTACTATGTAATTAGTGGATATTTAAAAGAAAGAAAGAAAGCACATACATGAAGAAAGAAATTTACATAAACTTGATGGTTTGTCATTTGTTTGCTTGTAACAGATAGGGCATGCTTTAAATTCCTTATTGTTTGGATGGCAAAAGGTTTGACTTTATCGGTGTTTAAAAATAATAATAATAATAAAACTGGAGCAAAACTAGAATAAACAGGAATATTTCATGTTATTGTGGTGTTTAGTTGCATTAGACACTGTGTGATAATGTTTGATAATGTGATACATTGCTGCAATAGGAAATCAGGCTTGCCTAAGACTACATTAACTTTTAACAATGCTGAGTCTCTCTCTCTCTCTCTAAATACATATTATACACAAAGAGAGAGCCTCAGCATTGCAAATATTTAGTTGTAATTACATATACAGCCAGTGGCTAGAATAAGTTTGTGAAGCCTTTGAAAATACCTGATTTCTGCATTGAATACTCATAAAAGTATGGTCTGATCTTTATTTATAGAAACTAACAAAAAACACAAACAAGCTTTTGGACATTTTTATCAAATACACTGGGCAATCTTCACAATGCAAGGTAGAGAATGCAAGTTAACCCTTGAATTTGGTCATTTTAGATCGTCCTTTAGCAGCAAAACCTCCACCAAATAATTTCTCCATCTGCTAAAGACATTTTTTACCATCCCTCTAATTTTAGCAATATTTCTGGGCTTGATAGCACAGCCCTTTTTAGGTTATGCCACAGCATCTGAATTCTGTTTTAGTCATTCTTTAGCTGGTATCACTTGTGTGCTTTGGGTCATTGTCTTGTTACATCACCTAGCTGCTCTAAAGCTTGACGTCATGAACTGAAACCTCATATTCTCCTGTAAGATGTCTTCATGCACCTTTAGAATTCATTCTTCCTTCATTGATGGCCAGCGCCCAGATTAGAGGTCATTCAACTGATCACAGTTGATTCGTTTGGACCAGGCCTCATGGTTCGGCACACACACGGTTCGAAGATTAGTTGGTTTATTCATCATAGAGTGATGCCGTATTTGTAATTTAAATGATTTTAAACCATTCAATACACATTCAAGATACGTGCACACATTTTCCCAGAAGCCTTGGGTACAACCAAGTGGTTTTAGGCAACCATTAATCACTTTATTATTCCATTTAATCATATATTAAATTTATAATAATCATTTAAGCCATTTATATACTCTATACTCCATTTATATACTACATATTTCATTGACTCATCCACTGATTAGTCATTTATATTATATTTTAGATTATTTTTCCATTGTTGTTTAGTCTTACGATTGTGTGCTTTCAAGGGATATTTGTCTTCATGAAAGAGATAAGAGAATGTCTCCATTTCAAGGTTTTTAACATCACGGGATGATGTTGTGAAGCAGTAATTTTCCACTGCTATTGATTGTGGTATAACACTACTTGTTGGATTTGACAAAGTCTGAGCACTGAAACATACACAACTAAGATTATTCAATAAACTCTGCTCCTTTTTTATCATCATGACTTCGTCTCCTGCTTCTACTCTTCTCTGGCTTTGCTCAGTCAACTTCTAGGCTGATAGAAGACGGTTAATACAGTTTTGGGTACCAGACAAAACGTCAGCTTGACTGAACTAGAAGATGTGTGACAGAACTCACATGTGAATCCTGTGGCTGGTGTTGAGGCTATAGGAGTAGCAAACAGAGAGGACACCGGAGCCGTCATGGCCTGACTCAACATGGCAGAGCTGGAGGGGGCTGGGGTGGCTAAACAACAACAACAAAAGATGCATTACATACCTATTGCCCCCGTTTGCCAGTTTTTCTAATATTAGAATAGCCACACTACATATTACATACTGTACCTGAAGTTTTCATTCCAAAGTTGATTGCAGTTGTTGAGGCTGTGGATGCAGTAGGAGCTCCGAGAGCCAGACCTAAAAATCAACAGAAAAACAAATTAATAAGTAGACAAAAAAAAAAAGCATTTTTGTATATTTCCTTCAAAAAGGACCAGTGTGACAATGTGATACAGTGTCAAACCAAAGACTATAGAATACCCAAGACATGTCACTCGTATAGTTTTGAAAGGGGAAAAATGCAACGCTCAATATGGCCACTCAATCGCAGGAAGCCCCGCCTTCTGAATGAAAGAGCCAATCGCTAATCGGTAAAGTCAGCGCATCACTGCAGCTGCCGTTAGAAGTCCTGGTTGCTATAGAAACAGTCAGCGCTCTGAGACGCGTGCTCAGTCAGGACTGCGCATGAGCACTGGCTGATCTAGCCTGAGAAATAAGCTTTTTATAACGCTATTTGAGCAAAAGAAACAACATTTATGACACATTTGTTGTCCAATTTCATTGGTGATTTCAAATATGAAATTTAATTGTAAGCTTGATGAAAAGTTTTGGAGAATTTGATGTTTCCCCATACAAAGTGATAGGAGCTGCACGATGCCCGAGAGGCGTTTCAAAGATGGCCGCCGAGTGACATGACTTGTCTTAAAGAGACTTTAATCAAACTCCAAGTGGAGAAAAAAAAAATTCTCAAGACCCCTTGAAACGGTTTGAAAAAACAATTTCCTTCTCCATGAGTGTGTGGACATATTCAACTGAAACAGGAAGTTTGGCTGGCAGGGCTTGACCTTCTGCTCAACTATTGGAATTAGTGTGTCCACATTGCAGTCTGTAATTTATTTGTGTGTATTTCTGTATCTCAGAGCTACTTTCTGCTTCTTGTAGCATTAAATGGTGGCAGGTGCATGAGCATTTCATCTTCAGCTGGAGATCAGGACCAAATTGTCAGCTTTTAGCAGAAAAAAAAAAAAAAAAAAAAAAAAAAAAAAAAGACAAATCTCAAAATCCTCATTTCGATGTCAAAACGTGTACTCAGTGTTACCTGTGGGTAGAGCCCCTAGTGAGAGCACAGGGGTGGGCTGTACTGGGGCAGCTGAGGATGCTTGAACTTTGGGCGTCCCGAAGCTGAATCCGCCCAAAGGCTGCTGGGCTGCTGCAGTAGTCTGAGTGGCGAGACCTCCGAAACTGAAGCCCCCCCCTGCAGATGAAGCCCCCAGAGTCACGCTTGTGTTCGCAGGCTGAGATGCTGCCGGTGTGCTGAGTTTTGGAAGGGAGGCGCTGGATGCAAAACATGAGCAGGCTTTTCAAATATAACAGACATGTAAAGTGTTTCCAGTCCTGCTGTTCCACTGTCACCTCTCAGTTATACAATGGATCTATATAACTCTGGAAGAGCCTCAACCAGTCAGATTTTAAAGTCATCTTTAAAGAGCTGTGACCGTACAGCTGTTGAATTATACAATTAAAGGCATTTACACACAACCCTGACAGAGCTTTGGAAAGATAGAAAGGCATATCATGCATTTTTAAGGTCTAGAAAGAGCCAGTTCACTTTGAAATGATTCAGGAATACAGCAAATGTGCAAAAGCACAACTGAAACTGCCTGTCTGAAATTCGTATTGATCAACTAGCTTGCTACATTGCTTGACTGCTGTAAATAGTCAAGGTTAATTATATAGAATGCAACAGTGTCCATCCATCTTTTTAGTGGCCTTGGTTTGAAAAGTATTTTTCCTAATTTGTCTTGTAGTGATTTATTTAAAAAAAACGTATTAAAATTAGAAGCCATGAACCAAACCAACCAGCTATGAGGTAAATCACAACTTCAAAATCGGACAAAAAGACATATATATATATATATATATAGAAACAATACATTTTATATATTTTTATTGCAAAATAAGCAGTTTGAGAGTGTCGGGAAACTGACTCAGCATCATTATCAGTGCTTCATGGGAGTGGGTGGCGCTAAGGAGTTCTTTTGGCATGATTTGCTTGTTTAGATTCGATGGTTGGTGTAGATTTTGTTGCAGAATCAAGGGGAATGTAGCTTTTCATTTTAAAAAATTAAAAAAAAATTGATTGCTTTAACAAAAGCACAACGATTAACAGCCTCAAAGCTCACATGAGGTCTTTCTGTAAAGGTTTATCTGAAAAGGTTCACTCCAGATAAAATCTCACCCGAAAGGGAAGCCTCCGCTCGGGGCGGTGCTCTGAGTCTGGGCTCCGAAGCTGAATCCACCCTGCATGCTTCCATTATTCTGCGCAGTTGGCTGTGCGAGAAGTCCTGCGATCTGAGACGGCTGGTTTGCAAAGGACTGAGTCTGGGGTTGGCCGGCCCCGAAAGAGAAGCCCCCTCCTGCAGGAGTGCTGGTCTGCAGCCCGAAGCCTGCGGTGGGTGCAGCGGTAGTTTTAGGGGCTCCAAAGGCGAAGCCTCCAGTGCCCGACTGACTGAAGTTAAACGCCATGGTGCTGCAAAGGATGGGTGAAATAAGAGTGTTAGACTTAATGAACCAGATCTGTCTGACAGCGGACCTGTATAAGCATCTATCATATATGATTTAATTGCAAATCTGTTGAATTGACTTTCTTTCATTTCAAACACTATTGTGTGCCAAGCAGCTAAAGGTGCACAAACACACATTTATGTCACATAGAAAGATGAATGTAAAATATATTATTAGTTAAGACTAGAAGCTAAAGTTCATGAACAAACCTTAAATGTCGGCTTGAGAAAGCCGGCATGGGCAGCCTTGAGGCAAAAGAGCCAGATTGCTTGTGTTTGGCGTTCTTGAGCTGCCCCACCGCAAAGGGGGAAAAAAATTAAATAAAATTACAACAGTTATACAGTGGGGGAAAAAAATATTTGATCCCCTGCTGATTTTGTACGTTTGCCCACTGACAAGGAAAGGATCAGTCTATAATTTTAATGATAGGTTTATTTTAACAGTGAGAGACAGAATAACAACAAAAAATCCAGAAAAACACTTTTCAAAAAAGTTATAAATTTATTTGCATTTTAATGAGTGAAATAAGTATTTGACCCCTTTGCAAAACATGACTTAGTATTTGGTGGCAAAACCCTTGTTGGCAATCACAGAGGTCAGACGTTTCTTGTAGTTGGCCACCAGGTTTGCCAGGGGATGGTGTTCTTGGGGTCTTAGGCAGCATTCCTCCTCCTCCAAACACGGCGAGTTGAGTTGATGCCAAAGAGCTGGATTTTGGTCTCATCTCAGCAGCTTCTCCTCTGAATCATTGGCAGACTTCAGACGGGCTGTACATGTGCTTTCTTGAGCAGGGGGACCTTGCGGGCACTGCAGGATTTCAGTCCTTCACGGCATAATGTGTTACCAATTGTTTTCTTGGTGACTATGGTCCCAGCTGCCTTGAGATCATTGATAAGATCCTCCCGTGTAGTTCTGGGCTGATTCCTCACCGTTCTCATTAGGGCTGCACGATATTGGAAAAAACTCACATTGCGATATTTTGTTTTTCTGCAATATATATTGCGATATAAAAAAAAAAAAAAAAAAACCCAGATGATTTTAATATCTCTGTTTGGAAAAAAAAAAAATCAATGATTGGGGTGATTTTATAGGTGAGTAAATCAGCATAGACAATAAACAATTACAACCATAGTATCTGCGTGGCTCTTACCTTGTCTACACCTGACACGCGAGACGCCACAAAATACTGTAGAACCCATAATCAGTGATGCTGTCTGTCTACACTGGATGCATGCGCGGCGCGACAAATTCCCGCTCTAATCCCGGTCTAAATCCCCGCTCTAACTGATGCCTCGCTCTATTTATGATGTACTGACACAAAAGTTCAAATGATTTGTAACAGTAGCTTTGTCGCGTCCAGTGTAGACAGACTTTGTGGCCATAGGCCGTTCACATGTCGTGGCTAAAAACGCGTGGAAAACGCCAGCCGCGCTGCTCTCTCCTTCCTTCCAAAGCGCTCTGGATCTTGCGCTTTCATGACTTCTGCCGTTGCTAAGCAACCGTGATCAGCGCTCTCCTCGACAACGCGGAAGTTTCAGCAAAGGATAAATGGATTTCCAGCACTGAAATCTTGCAGTAGCTCTGCTACTAAATTTATTTAAAAATGGATATCTCTGTACAGCTGTCGCGTCTGGTGTAGATGCAGTGTCTGTGTGTGAGCAAAGAAAACAATCAGTATATATATATATATATATATATATATATATATATATATATATAAGTATAGGCCTACTAAACATCGCACATCCTGCGATGTGACTATTGCGGATGCGCACATCGCGATATCGATGCTGAAACAATATATCGTGCAGCCCTAGTTCTCATGATCATTGAAACTCCACGAGGTGAGATCTTGCATGAAGCCCCAGACCGAGGGAGATTGACAGTTATTTTGTGTTTCTTCCATTTACGAATAATCGCACCAACTGTTGTCTCCTTCTCACCAAGCTGCTTGGCGATGGTCTTGTAGCCCATTCCAGCCTTGTGTAGGTCTACAATCTTGTCCCTGATATCCTTGGACAGCTCTTTGGTCTTGGCCATGGTGGAGAGTTTGGAATCTGATTGATTGATTGCTTCTGTGGACAGGTGTCTTTTATACAGGTAACTCTCCCTTTAAGAGAGTGCTCCTAATCTAAGCTCCTTACCTGTATAAAAGACACCTGGGAGCCAGAAATCTTGCTGATTGATAGGGGATCAAATACTTATTTGACTCATGAAAATGCAAATCAATTTATAACTTTTTTGAAATGCATTTTTCTGGATTATTTTGTTGTTATTCTGTCTCTCACTGTTCAAATAAGCCTACCGTTAAAATTATAGACTGATCATTTCTTTGTCAGTGGACAAACGTACAAAATCAGCAGGGGATCAAATATTTTTTTCCCCCACTGTAGTTTTCATAATACTTTTTCTATGGGATGTTGCTATTTTGTATTCTAATAAAAAAAGCCTATTAGGCTATGACAACAAAACTGTAGATACCAGATAGATTTCACAATAAGCAAATTGCAAACAATAGCAAAAAAAAAAAATGAAGTAAATTATGAGGTTACATAAGTATTATATGCACAGTAATAAAATAGATAAATAATATAGTGCCCGTTCTTCAGTTGGACATACATTCAGTTATGTCTGATAACTTGACAAATATATTGTCACAAATATACTGTCAATACCACTAAATTAAGAAAAAATATAAGGTCTATAAGTATTAAGGAGATTATGGTTTTTGCATACTTATTATATTGGGCTTTATTAAACTTGATGAAAAAGTAATATGCATTTTAATACTATTGTCAATATATTGAATTATTTTCACAGTCTTTGAACTGAGATCTTGAAGGATTTGCTATCCTGTGGCTCCCTCGTGTGAACAACATTAGTATTATGGCCTTCATCTCTGAATCACAATAATAGAAATTGCTTTTTTATCGTGAATGATTACAAATGTAGTGTGCTGGATTTGGTTAATTTTTCAGTTTTGACCTCATGGGTCTTTTTCTCCTACGCACCTATCTATTGCCGTCAGGTGTGCGGCCGGGGATTGATTGTTAATTGAAGAATTATTTACACGAAAACTGTAAGTCTGATCAGCGTGGTGCTGACGCGCCGTCATAGTTACAACAACCAATCACATACTTCTCTGGTGTTGCATGAACGGGATTGGGTATTTGCATGAGGCGATCTGATTGGCTGACGCCTCCGTTGGCGCTTGAAAAGTTGCGTCAGCACCACGCTTCAGACACGCCCTCCGTCAAGCGTTGACGCCGACGCCCCGTGTGAATGCAGCGTGAGCCAGAGCGCGCGCGCACACACGTCACACACCGGATGCGTGTGCACACTCAGATCACTTGGACATGGTTGTGTACAAGAGGTAAAAAACGATATAAATACTGTTCGTTTTCTCACACAAACCGCTCGTTTCGTGTCTTAGGCCATCAATGTGTAGTTACGATGGGGAATTGTTTAATTTGGATTTCTCTGTGCATGTTCTTTTTCCCTCTTATAGAGACAGTGACCTATACCTGCCATTATATGACTGACAGACTAGAACGGTTTGACCTAAAAACATCAAAATTGGATCTACTGAAGAAAAAAAGACACCTACATCTTGGATGCCCTTGGGGTAAGCTAATAGATACCAAATTTTAATTTCAAAGTGAACTATCCCTTTAAGGAGATAGGGTTGCAAAATTTAGTCTCAGAAGAATAAGATATAAGTTTAAATAGCATAACAGTATGTTGGCTTTCTCAAGCCAACATAATAAAGACGATTACACAGGTTCATTAGAAACTAGACCAGTGGTTCTCAACCCGCGGCCCGCGGGCGGCCCGTCATGAATCCTAATGCGGCCCGTCATGAATCCTAATGCGGCCCGTTATGAATCCTAATGCGGCCCGTCATGAATCCTAATGCGGCCCACCATGCTGTGCTGAACACAATTAAACAATAACTTTCAGTTTTACAATTCATTTTAGTTTTTACATTACTTTAAAAATGTACTAAACAAATATACGCTATGATGTTTTTGTTATGTAAAATAATTTAGTTTTTTATATATATTATTTTCAGACATGAGCAGATCTATGTACTCACGTAATTAATGTTACGCATTTAACAAACACTTACAAGCGCGCACTTTGGCAGAATTCAATTCAAATAGTCATCAGCAGCCATTAGTTCTGTAAAACTGAGCATCAGAATGGACAAATTTGTTAAGGGGGAAAACGAAATGAGGAAAATGCCAGCGAAGGAACGCATTCAAACAAGAATGGGCGCAGAGAAGAGAGTGCTGGACTTTCGGCATCAACTTTCGGTTTGCCCCCCGCCACTCACTTGAAGATGTTCAGGCAAAAAGAAACACCCATAGGGGCCATTCACATATTGCGTCTTTTGCGCGCTCAAGTTCGTTATTTCAAATGTAGACGCGCGGCAGGCGCGCTCATAATGGAAGCGACGCTCGCTTTTTCCAGGCGCGTCCGCGCCGCATCTAGATAAAAACATTTCAAATTCTCAGATTGCCTCAAGCGCACCGCGGGTCATGTGACAAGAACCAACCAATCAGCTTCATCCTTTCCTGTAACAACATTGAAAGCTCAGCCAAGATGGTGAAACAGCTGATCATAGCTGTACAGGGATAGTCTTTTTTAAATAAATTTAGTAGCAGAGCTACTGCAAGCGATTTTCAGTGCTGGAAATCCATTTATCCTTTGCTGAAACTTCCGCGTCTTCATGGAGAGCGCAGGTCATGGTTGCTTAGCAACGGCAGACGCCACGGGAGCGCAAGCTAAAGAGCGCTTTGGAAAGAAGGAGAAAGCGGCGCGCCAAGCGTTTTCCACGCGTTTTTAAGCACGACATGTGAACGGCCCCATAGGCTACTACGCAGCAATCATCCTTAATTACAGAAATGTGACAAAACATCTCTGGAGAGAACCTCAGATTATTAAATTTGAAAATGCTTTCCATATTTGGATCAACATAGGCTACATTTGTGAACGCACACTTTCTGCAGTGTCGCGCGTCAAGTCACGTGTCCGTGCGCGTCTTACAGACTGAAACTTACAATCACAACTTCACTGTGCTGTTACTCCTTTAGAGCAGAATTTCACAAAATTGGTCAGCTCCCGACAGCATCAGGTGTTTTATCAGGTGAGTAGAATTATTTTATTTATTTCAATAAATGTAATCGTTTAGATATATTTAGGCTATAAATAATATTATAAATCTGGTTGGTTTGTATTGGTGACGTAATATGTAAATGAGATGCGTGCGGCCCGTGAGACTTGCACTTGGACCATAGTGCGGCCCGGAGGAAAAAAAGGTTGAGAACCACTGAACTAGACCATAGTACTGTAGATGTGTGCAGTCTACCCTCAAGTCCTTATTTCAGACTATGATACCTAAAAATGTTATCTACGTAGGCAGCTCATTAGTTTGACACTACAGTGTTTCCCATGCATTAGCTAGTCTGTGGTGGCCCGCCACAGTCTAATCTGTCCCGCCACAGTTTCATAATAAACCGAAAATATATTTATAGTCTTCATTATAACATAAAAGGTCTTTAACGTTGTGTTTCATGTCATTGCTTTATCTCTTCATCAAGCCTGTTTGCAGCTGCGTGTTTCAAAGCATAATTTTCAACATATTAATGGGCAAATGTTGACAGTATTTCACTAGATTTGAAATGAGACGCGTTTGTAAACCTCTTTTCACAGAAGCTGGAGTTTTCCTCCAAAATAAAAGCTCAACTGCAGTTTCCGCCAAAATAAAAGTTCATAGGTTTATCACTTGCAAGCAAGGACTAAAATGAACAGACACGAACAAAGAAAAATATTGTACAGGCAGAGCAAGCTCACTGTTTATAGGATGAAAAATATAAATATTGCGGTGGAGGTTTATATGAATATATTTCTGAAGGGAACTGGCTTGAGAGAAGTTTCGAGGCATTTTTCCCCTCTTATCACTGCTCTTACATAAGCGCCACCTGCTGTCAGAGAGTGAAATTCAGCCTTCTGCTGCTTTTGTTTTATGCAGGTTTTAGCATAATTTCACAAAGCTGAAGTCAGTCAATTATGTTTTTGCTTCAAATGTTGACATGATACAATCAAATAAAAAAATAAATAAAAAAACATCTACATGTAGCATCATTGTTTGTATTGTGATTACAATGCAGTGGTTGGTTCTAATTTCAAATGGCTTTTTTTTTTTTTATTATTAAATGTTTAGTAGTTGTAGTAGCAGCAACTGCAAAAAACTGTTTAATGGCCAGGAAAAAAATATTTGTGGCTGGTAGATTTTCTCAAGTCACCAGAAAATGTTGTTTGTATCGTGATTAAAATGGCAGATGTGGCAAAAAGGTAGTTTTAGGCCCTGCTTGCACATGTGTAAATTAGGACAAAATTATTGTAATTTCCCTACTGTAGAATAATGTAAAATAATATACCTGTGAAATATTCATTTTCAATTATTTTTGTTTTCCAATATATGGCTATTACTGTCATAGGAATAATAATATAACATTATTATTATTGTCATTATATTCTAATTTGCTTGCCTTCCAAATTCAGTGTGAGTGTAATTTAGACTGAGACACTATATCACAACTAAAAAGAGCATCGAGTCCCCTTTAAACCTCAAGTGCAAGTCAATTCACCAGCTTTTTTATTTAAGTTTGCACACTGAACCTGTGTTGGAGATCTTAATTTTGAACTCTCAAAGTGCACCACATTGATGAATTTAACTTTAAAATGTACAAAATTTTCTTACGGGGGGGCATGCCCCCGGACCCCCCTAGAGGGACCGAGGTCCACCCACCACAGTCTCACAAAATCCTGTGGGAAACACTGCACTATGTACCAAAAATGCCATGTAGGTAGCCTGGTATCATGATACAACGTCCCAGAAATGCTGTCGAAGTAGGCAGTTTACTAGGTTTTGCGACCACGATGTCTTGTAGGTTCTGTAGGCTTTGAGAATATGAAGAATCATACAGAATATGAAGGCTAATCACTAGATTGAGTGACAGCCAATGTTTTCTGCTGCTCAACTAGCCTCTTTTACAAATTCAGTCATAAAACGATATTAAAATCGACTGATAACAAACTAAAGCAGCGGAGCAGCTCATGCGCTTCTTTAGAAATGATCATTGAAGTATTATCTAATCTTTAAAGCTGATGAATATCATAAAACAACCGCTAACGGTTTAACTTCAGTGATGATACAGCTAAGTTAGCAGACAGCTCTTCACTGAATGCCGCCTTCTGCATAATCACATCACCCATGTTATCTATAAATCTAAGTCAGCCAGACTAACTTACATGATATAAATAAGGTGAAATAAAATACTTCATATCTAGTGGAAAAAAGCACACACTTAAAACTTACGTACAGTACACAGCAGCTTCCGCGCGCAGAATGCGTCACATGCGTTCGTTGTCGTTGTGAGGACCTCTGCGTCAACTGCCTAAAATACTGCCTGATCAAAATTATAGATCGTCGCCTCGCCAAAGTCAAAATTACAAGTCAAAATAAACTGCTATATCTCGGATGCCAACTGCCGCAAAACTCAAATGAAGAAGAATACGAAGTGCCGCGTCAAACAATAAATGTATCAATATTTTTTTTTTATTAGGATATTTATTCAATTGCTTACATTAACAAAAATGCATTGTTTTTGTTTTTAAAAGCCAGTGTTGCATTTGAATCAGTTCCGCACACGAGTTAAGACAGATTTAAATGGATTGATTAATAAATGTACTCGATGATAATGACTGCTCATATTTGAAATGATTAAAGTCAATCAAACAAAAGATGTTTTCATCAGTGTTTGCATTGAGGGAGGATCACTGACTGCTCATAAACAATATAGCATATTTTATATGTAGTTTCTTTAGTTTGGTTATTTTATCAGTTCATTGAGTTCAGTAGATAGAAGCACAAATAACGTTAAAATAAACTTTACAATCAGGCAGTATTTAGAAGCTTCTAAAGGTCTTCAGAAACTCCACCCTCTCACAACCTTTGGCAGGAAGTGATTTATGATTTCTCCTTTACATATCATCCTGAAGAGTGCTGTGGAGATCAGAGGACGACACTATAAATGAGGATCTTTGAGAAGTGTATTGAACAGATTTTGATATTGATAATAACGATTATTTACTTTTCAAAGCAAAGTTCAGAAAGTGAAAGTAAATTGTAGATTATTTCAGCTTTTACAAGAGAAAATGGACTCAAAATCTGTGGAAGAGCTTTCTTGTCCCGTGTGCTGTGAAATCTTCAAGGATCCTATTATTCTGTCCTGTAGTCACAGTATTTGTAAAGAGTGTCTTCAACAGTTCTGGAAGACCAAGAAAACTCAGGAGTGTCCTGTTTGCAGGACAATATCCACAAAAGAGCATCCTCTGTGTAATCTAGCGTTAAAAAACTTGTGTGATTCACTGATAAAGGAGAGAAATGAGAGACGTTCATCAGGATCTGAGGAGATCTGCAGTTTACACAGTGAGAAACTCAAACTCTTCTGTCTGGAGGACAAACAGCCGGTGTGTTTAGTGTGCAGAGACTCAGAGAAACATGTCAATCACACATTCAGACCCATCAGAGAAGTGCTTTCATCTCACAAGGTTAGACTAATGTCTCTTATATCATTATGCTAAGCAGTAAGCACAGTGCTTTGCTAGTAATATCTGTGTATGCAATAGATCAGTTGTGTATACAATTGAATGTTCATCCTTTACAAGTTAACTAATTTAAAAAGATATGTGTCCTGCAAATTTTAGCCACAAATGGAACAGTTTCGTTAGTGTGGCCATACAACATATGAACAAACTGTAATACATTATAGATTACTTGTTACTGTTATTTAAAAGTAATTCCTTACCTTACAATATTACTGTCTCAGAATTGTAATGTGTTTCATGACTCCTGTATCACTTTTGAGTTACTTTCAGCAAAATAACTACAGAAGTAGAACAATTAAATTTTGGGCTAAAAGTGTAGTGTACCGATTAAACAGTGTTGGGAGTAACGCGTTACAAAAGTCATGTATTACAGTAACGGATTACTTTTTGCTGTAACACAGTAGTGCAAGGCATTACTAATCAATTTTCAGTTATATTTTAATCGGTACATGTTCAGTAATGCTTGCGTTACAACACAGTTTTAGCCCAAAATTTAATTGTTCAAAAAACAAACAAAAAAAAAAACAGCAAGACCGCGAGACATTAACGAATCAAAAATGCCGCAAGTAAGTTCTATTTCCTGTTCGTGGTCAGTCAGTAGCCGCGTGTGGTATGGTATCCAAGTTTGTAAATAAAGACTAAACAACGACAGCTTCTGATATATTTGTTTAGCGATTTATTTCATTCATCTCCCTCTCGCTGGTGGAACTTTGTATTGTGTGACGTAGTCCAGTGAAGGCATGTTTAGGGCGGGTTTTACAGGAGTGCCGCGAGGCTACTGGCCACAGTTGCCAACTCTCGCGAGACAAATAAGCAACCGCAGCTTCCAAAACAAGCCCAATATTTTTTTGATGATTTATTATCATCAATATTATTTATTATCAATTATTTATTACCAATAAATGAGCCTGCAACATATTAAACTGAAACCACTCTTTTATCTGAAAAGCAAAAACAGAAGCTATTTTACAAAAATCAGCAAACTGCAACAAAAGAATCAGAATCAGAAAGAGCTTTATTGCCAAGTGTGTTTGCACACACAAGGAATTTGTCTTTGTGTTAGGAGCTTCCAGTACAGAAAGTACAAACATAGTGCAGACAACAAATAATTAAGGTAATAAAGAACACTAATAATGAAGAGAATAGACAATAATTAAGAATAACAATAGTAATAAAAAATAAAAACATACAGAAAAGAAAAATGTCCATAGACAGAACTGTGAATGTGCATGTGTCCTATGTACAGATGAAGGTTTGATGAGTTATTTACAGATGTACAGTACCGGGGTGTGTTATGTGTTGTTCAGGTGGGATACGGCCTGGGGGAAAAAATGTTCTTGTGTCTGGCTGTTTTTGTGCTCAGTGATCTGTAGCGCCGGCCAGAGGGCAACAGTACAAAGAGAGAGTGAGCTGGGTGTGAGGGGTCCAGAGTGACTTTCTTAGCCCTTTTCCTCACTCTGGAGGTGTAAAGTTCTTGGAGGCTGTGCAGAGGGGCACCGATAATCCTCTCAGCAGTCCTGACTGTCCGTTGTAGTCTTCTGATGTCTGTTTTGGTAGCTGAACCAAACCAAACAGTTATAGATAAACATAGGACAGACTCGATGTGCAGAGTAGAACTGTATCAGCAGCTCCTGAGTCAAGTTGAACTTCCTCAGCTGGTGGAGGAAATACAGCCTCTGAAGGGCCTTTTTCGCAATAGAGTCAATGTGATTGTCCCACTTCAGGTCCTGAGAGATGGTGGTTCCCAGGAACCTGAATGACTCCGCTGCAGTCACAGTGCTGTTCATGATGGCTAGTGGGGGGAGAGCAGGGGGGTTCCTTCTGAAGTCCACTATCATCTCCACAGTTTTGAGAGTGTTTAGCTCCAGGTTGTTAAGACTGCACCAGACAGCCAGCTGCTCAACCTCCTGTCTGTAAGCAGACTCGTCACCGTCCTTGATGAGGCCGATGACTGTAGTGTCGTCCGCAAACTTCAGGAGCTTGACAGAGGGGTCCTTTGAAGTGCAGTCATTCATGTAGAGGGAGAAGAGCAATGGGGAGAGAACGCAACCCTGAGGGGCGCCAGTGCTGATGGTGAGAGTTCTGGATGTGAGTTTGCCCAGCCTCACTAGCTGATGCCTGTCTGTCAGGAAGCTGGTGATCCATTGACAGATGGAGGTGGGCACAGAGAGCTGTGTCAGTTTGTCTGAGAGAAGGTCAGGCATGATGGTATTGAAGGCCGAGCTGAAGTCCACAAATAAGATCCTTGCATAATTCCCAGGTTTGTCGAGGTGTTGCAGGATGTAATGCAGTCCCATATTGACAGCGTCATTCACAGACCTGTTTGCTCTGTAGGCAAACTGAAGAGGATCCAGCAAGGGTCTAGTGATGTCCTTCAGGTAGGCCAGGATCAGTCTCTCAAGTGACTTCATGACCACAGACGTGAGTGCGACAGGTCTGTAGTCATTAAGTCCAGTGATTTTGGGCTTTCTGGGGACGGGAATGATGGTGGAGCGTTTGAAGCAGAAGGGAACGTCACACAGCTCCAGAGATCTGTTGAAGATCTGTGTAAAGATAGGGGCCAGTTGGTCAGCACAGACTTTTAGACAGGCAGGTGAAATACCGTCTGGTCCTGAAGCTTTCCTAGATTTCTGTTTTCTGAAGACCCGGTTCACATCCTCTACACAGACTTTAAACGCAGGTAGAATGGTGGGGGAGGGGGAAGGGGGGTTGCAGGGGGGGGGGGAGGTGAATGTGTGAAGTGCAGATCAGAGCAGGTGCTGGGTGTCAGTCTGGCCTTTTCAAATCGGTAGTAAAACACAAACGTGGAAACAAAACTCATCTCCAATCACCTGTGAGCAGAATAGGATTGGAGAGATGGAAAAGGAGAAAAGCACAAGAGCTTCAAAGGGGAGCTGTAACATAGCCACATATTTATAGCCTAAAATATATAGGGGTCATTCTATGGAAATGTCAATTTTTCTGTCCCTAGCCTTTACAGAAATATTACACTTGAAAAACACTTGGTTACAATTTTTTAAAATATATTTTAAAATGAAACAATGTGTTTTTTGAACAATTACATCTTCTTGAGCCATCAATGTGGCAATATTTGTTTTTAATTAATTATAAAGAATTCCAAGCACCACAAAACTGCTCGTTACAGCCATGTACAGAGGGAACGTGCTTTATTTTGAGGTCAAAAACAGGTTTTTCAACCATTTAAAATAAAATAATGTATACATTATCAAATAAATGACATAAAAAAACAAAAATGCCAAATAAATATTATAGAACAATATATAAAAAATATTATATTAAATTATAATATATATTATATAAAAAAAGAAAATTGTTTTATATATTATTAAAAATATTATAAAAAAGATAAAAAAATCATTAAGCTGACATTTATGTGTATTCATGAAGTCAAAAGGTAATCTAATAATGTGGTCTAAGTTTAAATGTTAAAAAAATAAATACATTTTAAGACATCTTGCCATACCAGGCTATTCGAACCAAATGTATTTACTCAGTATTAGGATATGACTACTTGTTTTTTTTATTACAGCCCGTGATAATTAATACATTACAAAAACATTGTAAAAATTAGGCTAAAAGAAACTCAGCCCACTCCTCTACGTCTACTTCTATCATCGCTTGGATTACAGCGTCACGCGCCTTCTTTTTGAATGTGATTTTTCTCCAATGAGGGGACGGAAGTGGAGCATTTGGCAAATTACGCTACAGCACTTATATTATTGCACTGGTTGGCTATTAACTGCGAGCAGACAGCGTGTCAATCAATGCATTGGAGAATACGGCGAACATAAATAAAGAAACGAAGTTGCTTGTCAGATTTCCCTAACAAGCAACCATATTTTTTTTTAAATAATCCCAAAAAAACGCAACCCGCGACCAGGGATTTTTTCACGCAACTTTACAAAAAAAAAAGCCCAAAGTCACGTATAATACGCAGACTTGGCAACTGTGCTACTGGCCCGACAGTGGAAACGCGGCATGATTTCGGCCTCTGTGCTCGAGGTCCGAGGCTATTAGCCCCGCCCGGCTCGCACTGGCCAGTGGAAAAGCGGCTAATGAGTGAAGATGGCAGAAGACTGCACATTCGCGAGATGCCTGGATAGCCCACAGTCATTATACTACACAATATCGCCCTCTACTGGGTGTAAAATGCTCTGCAGTACATTTTGTAATTTAAGAATGTTAAAGGAACCCTCCACTTTTTTGGAAATAGGCTCATTTTCCATCTCCCCAAGAGTTAAACAGTTGAGTTTTACCGTTTTTGAATCCATTCAGCAGATCTCCTGGTCTGGCGGTAGCACTTTTAGCTTAGCTTAGCATAGATCATTGAATCTGATTAGACCATTAATATCTCCCTCAAAAATGACCAAAGAGTTTTGATATTTCTACTATTTAAAACTTGACTCTTCTGTAGTTACATCGTGTACTAAGACTGATGGAAAATTAAAAGTTGCGATTTTCTAGGCCGATATGGCTAGGAACTATACTCTCATTCCGGCGTAATAATCAAGGAACTTTGCTGCCATACCATGGGTGCAGCAGGCGCAATGATGTTACGCAGCGCCTGAAAGTAGTCCCCAGCTATATCATAACTAGTTACCTAGAGTCTTAGTACACGATGTAACTACAGAAGAGTCAAGTTTTAAATAGTAGAAATATCAAAACTCTTTGGTCATTTTTGAGGGAGATATTAATGGTCTAATCCGATTCAATGACCTATGCTAAGCTAAGCTAAAAGTGCTACCGCCAGACCCAAAGATTGGCTGTGTTGTGAACTTGGTTCTTCTAAGGTGTAGAAAACTCAGAAGAGAAAACCAGGAGACGTTGGGATATCTTTCAAGCAGGAGTTACTCTTTATTGAGAACTCGCTGTGCGTCGCTGCAGTCATCCAAGTCTAACTAAAGCAGTGATACATTGTAGTTTATATACATTTAGGGGGCAGTGCTTAGGAATGGAAACAAAGCACCTGGGTGACGACCTTAAACAAAGCATGCAAATGAAGTATTCAGGTATAGCAACCTGCCCCATTTAACCACTCCTAATCCAATCAGCATAACTGCCCAAAGATTGGGGCAGGGGCACCAAGAGCCATTACAAACAAAAGGTGAGAGTCTCCGTCATCTGGCTCATTTGACTTACAATAAGAGAACAGGAACTGGCAGGAACCTCTTGCTACAAACTTTGTTTAACAGAATCATTCATCTGATGTCATCATCTTCACCATAAATGCTAAATACAATGTACATAACTTTTTCAGTTTATATACTATTACATTGGAACCTAGATTTAACATTTTATAAATTTGTAATCCCACAATTCCCCCTTTGAGAGTTCTAATAACTCTCACAAAATACAAATTTAGATACTTAGAAGTTAATTCTTGTAACTTGTAATCGTTACAGGCACATTGTATATGTTCTGTGTTGCTTATATGTAATTGCATGCTGACACAGAAACAAAACATGCAATTAGGGTCCGTGAAGTTCTTACGGGTAATAATCTTTTCTGGTTGGAACTGTCTTTTCCTCGTGAGAGGCGGGAGTCATTTGCTGAAAGAAACACTTGATACTGTGGATGCATAGATAGTACGCAAGTAGGAGAAACAACAGCAGAATTGCTATTTCCTTGATCCACAGCCAGGGTTTACCTAACAAGTTTCCGAACCATGAAGAATTATCTTCAGTCATCTGGTGTAATTTTGCTGAAAGACCAAGAATTGTCTTGTTGGATTTTGTTCAAGTTCTATCTTGATCATGTTGATGGATGACTGAAGTTCCCGTATGTGAGTCTCTGCGTTGTGTATTTTTTTCTTTTTTTTCTCTTTTCTCTTTCTTGTGTGATAGTTGGCTCGGCAATGGGTCTAGTTGTTTTCTAGAGGTTGTGGTTTTACAGGAGTGCCGCGAGGCTACTGGCCACAGTTGCCAACTCTCGCGAGACAAATAAGCAACCGCAGCTTCCAAAACAAGCCCAATATTTTTTTGATGATTTATTATCATCAATATTATTTATTATCAATTATTTATTACCAATAAATGAGCCTGCAACATATTAAACTGAAACCACTCTTTTATCTGAAAAGCAAAAACAGAAGCTATTTTACAAAAATCAGCAAACTGCAACAAAAGAATCAGAATCAGAAAGAGCTTTATTGCCAAGTGTGTTTGCACACACAAGGAATTTGTCTTTGTGTTAGGAGCTTCCAGTACAGAAAGTACAAACATAGTGCAGACAACAAATAATTAAGGTAATAAAGAACACTAATAATGAAGAGAATAGACAATAATTAAGAATAACAATAGTAATAAAAAATAAAAACATACAGAAAAGAAAAATGTCCATAGACAGAACTGTGAATGTGCATGTGTCCTATGTACAGATGAAGGTTTGATGAGTTATTTACAGATGTACAGTACCGGGGTGTGTTATGTGTTGTTCAGGTGGGATACGGCCTGGGGGAAAAAATGTTCTTGTGTCTGGCTGTTTTTGTGCTCAGTGATCTGTAGCGCCGGCCAGAGGGCAACAGTACAAAGAGAGAGTGAGCTGGGTGTGAGGGGTCCAGAGTGACTTTCTTAGCCCTTTTCCTCACTCTGGAGGTGTAAAGTTCTTGGAGGCTGTGCAGAGGGGCACCGATAATCCTCTCAGCAGTCCTGACTGTCCGTTGTAGTCTTCTGATGTCTGTTTTGGTAGCTGAACCAAACCAAACAGTTATAGATAAACATAGGACAGACTCGATGTGCAGAGTAGAACTGTATCAGCAGCTCCTGAGTCAAGTTGAACTTCCTCAGCTGGTGGAGGAAATACAGCCTCTGAAGGGCCTTTTTCGCAATAGAGTCAATGTGATTGTCCCACTTCAGGTCCTGAGAGATGGTGGTTCCCAGGAACCTGAATGACTCCGCTGCAGTCACAGTGCTGTTCATGATGGCTAGTGGGGGGAGAGCAGGGGGGTTCCTTCTGAAGTCCACTATCATCTCCACAGTTTTGAGAGTGTTTAGCTCCAGGTTGTTAAGACTGCACCAGACAGCCAGCTGCTCAACCTCCTGTCTGTAAGCAGACTCGTCACCGTCCTTGATGAGGCCGATGACTGTAGTGTCGTCCGCAAACTTCAGGAGCTTGACAGAGGGGTCCTTTGAAGTGCAGTCATTCATGTAGAGGGAGAAGAGCAATGGGGAGAGAACGCAACCCTGAGGGGCGCCAGTGCTGATGGTGAGAGTTCTGGATGTGAGTTTGCCCAGCCTCACTAGCTGATGCCTGTCTGTCAGGAAGCTGGTGATCCATTGACAGATGGAGGTGGGCACAGAGAGCTGTGTCAGTTTGTCTGAGAGAAGGTCAGGCATGATGGTATTGAAGGCCGAGCTGAAGTCCACAAATAAGATCCTTGCATAATTCCCAGGTTTGTCGAGGTGTTGCAGGATGTAATGCAGTCCCATATTGACAGCGTCATTCACAGACCTGTTTGCTCTGTAGGCAAACTGAAGAGGATCCAGCAAGGGTCTAGTGATGTCCTTCAGGTAGGCCAGGATCAGTCTCTCAAGTGACTTCATGACCACAGACGTGAGTGCGACAGGTCTGTAGTCATTAAGTCCAGTGATTTTGGGCTTTCTGGGGACGGGAATGATGGTGGAGCGTTTGAAGCAGAAGGGAACGTCACACAGCTCCAGAGATCTGTTGAAGATCTGTGTAAAGATAGGGGCCAGTTGGTCAGCACAGACTTTTAGACAGGCAGGTGAAATACCGTCTGGTCCTGAAGCTTTCCTAGATTTCTGTTTTCTGAAGGCCCGGTTCACATCCTCTACACAGACTTTAAACGCAGGTAGAGTGGTGGGGGAGGGGGAAGGGGGGTTGCAGGGGGGGGGAGGTGAATGTGTGAAGTGCAGATCAGAGCAGGTGCTGGGTGTCAGTCTGGCCTTTTCAAATCGGTAGTAAAACACAAACGTGGAAACAAAACTCATCTCCAATCACCTGTGAGCAGAATAGGATTGGAGAGATGGAAAAGGAGAAAAGCACAAGAGCTTCAAAGGGGAGCTGTAACATAGCCACATATTTATAGCCTAAAATATATAGGGGTCATTCTATGGAAATGTCAATTTTTCTGTCCCTAGCCTTTACAGAAATATTACACTTGAAAAACACTTGGTTACAATTTTTTAAAATATATTTTAAAATGAAACAATGTGTTTTTTGAACAATTACATCTTCTTGAGCCATCAATGTGGCAATATTTGTTTTTAATTAATTATAAAGAATTCCAAGCACCACAAAACTGCTCGTTACAGCCATGTACAGAGGGAACGTGCTTTATTTTGAGGTCAAAAACAGGTTTTTCAACCATTTAAAATAAAATAATGTATACATTATCAAATAAATGACATAAAAAAACAAAAATGCCAAATAAATATTATAGAACAATATATAAAAAATATTATATTAAATTATAATATATATTATATAAAAAAAGAAAATTGTTTTATATATTATTAAAAATATTATAAAAAAGATAAAAAAATCATTAAGCTGACATTTATGTGTATTCATGAAGTCAAAAGGTAATCTAATAATGTGGTCTAAGTTTAAATGTTAAAAAAATAAATACATTTTAAGACATCTTGCCATACCAGGCTATTCGAACCAAATGTATTTACTCAGTATTAGGATATGACTACTTGTTTTTTTTATTACAGCCCGTGATAATTAATACATTACAAAAACATTGTAAAAATTAGGCTAAAAGAAACTCAGCCCACTCCTCTACGTCTACTTCTATCATCGCTTGGATTACAGCGTCACGCGCCTTCTTTTTGAATGTGATTTTTCTCCAATGAGGGGACGGAAGTGGAGCATTTGGCAAATTACGCTACAGCACTTATATTATTGCACTGGTTGGCTATTAACTGCGAGCAGACAGCGTGTCAATCAATGCATTGGAGAATACGGCGAACATAAATAAAGAAACGAAGTTGCTTGTCAGATTTCCCTAACAAGCAACCATATTTTTTTTTAAATAATCCCAAAAAAACGCAACCCGCGACCAGGGATTTTTTCACGCAACTTTACAAAAAAAAAAGCCCAAAGTCACGTATAATACGCAGACTTGGCAACTGTGCTACTGGCCCGACAGTGGAAACGCGGCATGATTTCGGCCTCTGTGCTCGAGGTCCGAGGCTATTAGCCCCGCCCGGCTCGCACTGGCCAGTGGAAAAGCGGCTAATGAGTGAAGATGGCAGAAGACTGCACATTCGCGAGATGCCTGGATAGCCCACAGTCATTATACTACACAATATCGCCCTCTACTGGGTGTAAAATGCTCTGCAGTACATTTTGTAATTTAAGAATGTTAAAGGAACCCTCCACTTTTTTGGAAATAGGCTCATTTTCCATCTCCCCAAGAGTTAAACAGTTGAGTTTTACCGTTTTTGAATCCATTCAGCAGATCTCCTGGTCTGGCGGTAGCACTTTTAGCTTAGCTTAGCATAGATCATTGAATCTGATTAGACCATTAATATCTCCCTCAAAAATGACCAAAGAGTTTTGATATTTCTACTATTTAAAACTTGACTCTTCTGTAGTTACATCGTGTACTAAGACTGATGGAAAATTAAAAGTTGCGATTTTCTAGGCCGATATGGCTAGGAACTATACTCTCATTCCGGCGTAATAATCAAGGAACTTTGCTGCCATACCATGGGTGCAGCAGGCGCAATGATGTTACGCAGCGCCTGAAAGTAGTCCCCAGCTATATCATAACTAGTTACCTAGAGTCTTAGTACACGATGTAACTACAGAAGAGTCAAGTTTTAAATAGTAGAAATATCAAAACTCTTTGGTCATTTTTGAGGGAGATATTAATGGTCTAATCCGATTCAATGACCTATGCTAAGCTAAGCTAAAAGTGCTACCGCCAGACCCAAAGATTGGCTGTGTTGTGAACTTGGTTCTTCTAAGGTGTAGAAAACTCAGAAGAGAAAACCAGGAGACGTTGGGATATCTTTCAAGCAGGAGTTACTCTTTATTGAGAACTCGCTGTGCGTCGCTGCAGTCATCCAAGTCTAACTAAAGCAGTGATACATTGTAGTTTATATACATTTAGGGGGCAGTGCTTAGGAATGGAAACAAAGCACCTGGGTGACGACCTTAAACAAAGCATGCAAATGAAGTATTCAGGTATAGCAACCTGCCCCATTTAACCACTCCTAATCCAATCAGCATAACTGCCCAAAGATTGGGGCAGGGGCACCAAGAGCCATTACAAACAAAAGGTGAGAGTCTCCGTCATCTGGCTCATTTGACTTACAATAAGAGAACAGGAACTGGCAGGAACCTCTTGCTACAAACTTTGTTTAACAGAATCATTCATCTGATGTCATCATCTTCACCATAAATGCTAAATACAATGTACATAACTTTTTCAGTTTATATACTATTACATTGGAACCTAGATTTAACATTTTATAAATTTGTAATCCCACAATTCCCCCTTTGAGAGTTCTAATAACTCTCACAAAATACAAATTTAGATACTTAGAAGTTAATTCTTGTAACTTGTAATCGTTACAGGCACATTGTATATGTTCTGTGTTGCTTATATGTAATTGCATGCTGACACAGAAACAAAACATGCAATTAGGGTCCGTGAAGTTCTTACGGGTAATAATCTTTTCTGGTTGGAACTGTCTTTTCCTCGTGAGAGGCGGGAGTCATTTGCTGAAAGAAACACTTGATACTGTGGATGCATAGATAGTACGCAAGTAGGAGAAACAACAGCAGAATTGCTATTTCCTTGATCCACAGCCAGGGTTTACCTAACAAGTTTCCGAACCATGAAGAATTATCTTCAGTCATCTGGTGTAATTTTGCTGAAAGACCAAGAATTGTCTTGTTGGATTTTGTTCAAGTTCTATCTTGATCATGTTGATGGATGACTGAAGTTCCCGTATGTGAGTCTCTGCGTTGTGTATTTTTTTCTTTTTTTTTCTCTTTTCTCTTTCTTGTGTGATAGTTGGCTCGGCAATGGGTCTAGTTGTTTTCTAGAGGTTGTGGCTTCATCCGCAGGTGAGAAGGGCGGTGCATATGGATCTCAGGACAGCCATCAAGTGGTATCTGCACAGAGGAAGAAAGAAACAAAAAGAACAGAGACCAACGGCACAGAGCAGTATTTGTTGTAGAGTCTGCAAACATTAGGGTTGTATCCTCTGTTCAAATATAGTCTGCTATTGTTGTTCCTTCTTTCCCTATTTCTCAATTCCTGCGACACCTAAAGAACAGTGAGGTAAGGATGGACTAGTGGATGGGGAAGGCCTATGAGGGAGTCTTCACCGCAGGGTTCGCCCCCGAAGCCTGTTGCTTTCGGTTCTTCCCTGGGCTCCTCACTGGTCCGTGTGTCCTATCCTATCCCTGTAGGTGGGGGAACAACTTTACAGTGTGACACATGAGTCCAGGTTTTCCTTCCCTGACACAACACTGCAGCAGCTGTAATCAACATCACTTGATGTGGTCCGTGCCACTTAGGCTCTAATGGCTTGTTTCTGAATGATTTTATCATAACCCACTGACCTGGGATGATTGTGTGTCCACCTTCTGGTGGAGTCTGCCAACACGACTCAACTCTCTCTTTGGCACTCTGCACTGCCTTTGTGAGGTTTTCACAGTAAGCGATCAGGGCATCTGAAGCAATGTGCACATCAGCATTTCTAAGATCAATCACACCTGGCATCTGCATTGGGCGTCCAGTAATAATCTCATGAGGGCTCAGTCCTACTGATCTGTTAGGTGATGCTCTCATACTACACAGTACTGCGGGCAGTGCTTCCACCCATGGTACTCCTTCCTGATGCATTTTGCTTAGCCTGGCTTTGATTGTTCTGTTTGATCGTTCAACCTGTCCTGATGCTTGTGGCCTATAGGGACAGTGAAGGTTCCACTTAATCTTCAACATTCTAGACACTTCCTTGACTACCTGTCCTGTGAAGTGGGTACCTTGATCTGAGTCAATGCAATCTGGTAATCCCCATCTGGGAATGAAATCAGTGACAAGACATTTAGCAGTATGTGCAGCTGTAGCACGCCCTGTTGGATAAGCTTCTACCCATCTTGAGAACTTGTCTATTACTACCAAAACGTCAGTTTTTCCTTTACAAGGGGGCAACGATATGTAATCAACTTGCAGGTGACGAAATGGCCCTGGTGGAGCTGGGGTATGTGCTGCTGGTGTAGTGGCTGCTGGTACATCATTATTTTTCTGACATGTAACACATCTCTTGACTGTTTCAGTGGCTGCGTTTCTGAATTTTGGATTCCACCATTGATTTGAGAACCTGTGATTCATCGTTGCTGGACCACTATGACCCAAACTGTGTATTTGTTGAGCCAAATATGGCAACAGTGATTCGGGAGCAACATACTTTCCCCCTTTGGTCCAGCAGCCGGATGAATCCACAGTGGCTCCTTTGTCCAACCATGTCCATGCTTCATATAGAGGAACATCTTTGTACAGATCAATGATTGATTCAGGAGGCAGAATTGTCTTCTGTGCTGTACTACCTGAACACACTTGTACAGTTGCATAGGAACAAGCCTGTTTAGCAGCTACATCAGCAAGTGCATTACCTTTAGCTTCCGTAGTATTAGTTGTGAGATGTGCTTTCACTTTGATCACCGCTAATTTCTTTGGGAGATTCATGGCAAACATTAAATCTTTCACTAATCCAGCATGCTTAATGGGGGATCCAGCAGAAGTTAGAAATCTTCTGGTTTGCCAAATGACACCAAAATCATGAATTACCCCAAAAGCATACCTGGAATCTGTGTAGATATTTGCAAACGATCCTGAAGCTAGCGTGCATGCTCTAGTTAAGGCTACTAATTCTGCAGCTTGAGCTGAAAAATGATCTGGAAGACGACCTGAAGCAACTACTTCAGTGGTGGAAGTTACTGCATATCCTGCTCGTCTGTTACCTTCAATAACTTGAGCTGAACCATCAACAAACAACTCCAATTCTGCATTCTCTATGGGAGTTTCTGCTATTTCACTTGTCGCTGCATATGTAAGCGTAACACAATCATGAGTCATTTCGCCTTCACCCTCTAACACAAATTCAGTCATTGCAGACATCATACATGAGGATGGGTTCGTGACTGGTGCACGCTGTATAACAATATTCGGGGCTGTGAGAGTTGCTAACCAATTTCCCCAACGGGAGGAGGTGACAGAAGTGACTTTTGCTTGATTCATTAGTGCGGACACTGCGTGAGGGCATTTTACGTTTACAGTCTGACCTAACACCATTCCTGATGAAGCCTGAAGCGCTAGATGAACTGCCTGTACTGCTCTGAGGCATGGGCCCATACCTTGAGCGACTATGTCAAGTTTACCGGAATAGTAATGAATTGGGCGTAAGCTGCCCCCATGATCTTGCATTAGACATGCAGTCATAAAGCCTAAGTGTTCATGGACATAAAGCACAAAGGGTCTATCAGATTGGGCAATTCCTAATGCTGGTGCTTGACATAGTGCTCTCTTCAAATCATTAAAAGCTTTGAGATTAAGTTCTTCCATACAAACAGTATCTGAATCTTTACCATGGCCTTTCAACAAATCATAGAGAGGCTGAGCAATCGAGGCATAGTCTTCAATCCAAGGTCTACAATAACCTGTTGTTCCTAAAAATGAACGGAGTGTTTTAATGGTAGTAGGCGGAGGTATGGCTTTGATTGAAGCCGCTCGATCCTGTGTAATGGATCTATTTCCTGCACCAATTGTTTGACCCAGAAATGTGACTTGCTTTTTAGCGATTTGAGCTTTGTGAAAGCTGCATTGGTGTCCTTTTTTGTGCAAATAGTCCAACAATGATGCCAATTCAGTTTGATGTACCTCATGATCTGTTGAGGCAATCAAAATATCATCGACATATTGGATCATAGTGGACTGTTTTACCGGACATTCTGGGTCACACAAATCACGTCTGACAGCCTGATGATAAATGGTTGGGGAGTTTTGAAATCCCTGTGGTAATCGTGTCCACTGGTATTGTTCATAGTCAACTGTGAAAGCTAACCATGGCTGGCTGTCAGAGTGCAACGGTACAGAAAAAAATCCATTAGACATATCAATTACTGAAAAAATCTTACAATCTAATGGTAAGCCATTACAAATTGTAGATGGATCTGCCACTAGGGGGGTGATTTTATCAATATTTTTATTGGCTACTCTGTAGTCTATTGTAAGTCTCCATGTCCCATTAGATTTCTTGATGGGCCATATGGGTGAATTACATGGACTGTTGGTTTTAACTAGCACTCCTTGCGTCAGCAAATTTTCTACAATAAGTTTGATTCCCTGTATAGCTTCCTTATTAATCGGATATTGTTTGGTGACCGGAGGTGGAGTTCCTGTCAATTTAACTGGTTCTACACCTGTCAACAACCCACAATCATCCTTGTCTTTAGCCCAAATTGGATGATTCTGTAAGAAAGCATACTCGGGAGGGGTTGCATTATTGGTAGAAATCTGTGCTGAGGAAATCTTTATGCTAGTAGATTCTGAGGACATGTCTAAAGTTAGATTTATTTGTCTCAGAAGATCCATGCCTAAAATTGCACCTGTATTTAATGGAGCGCATAGCAATTTTGTAGTCAGAGTTTTTGGGCCAAATTGTACCTCTATGGGCGGAGTTTCATACAAAACAGAATCTTCACCTATTACACCAGTTAAACAAAGTTTGGTTTTCTTGTATGGGATGTTTAAAACTTGTGCCAATTTTGTAGGGATTACTGTAATTTCTGCACCTGTATCAAGCAAAAAATCAATCTCTTTCTCTTTTATGCTACCTTTCACAAAAATTCTTTGGTCATTGTGTTGGATTACAGGAGAAAGGTAGCTACTCACAGCCCCAACAATTAGTTTTTTTCTTGGTCTTGTTGTGCTCTTAGAAGAGCCTGAACTAGCTGTCCTACAGTTTCAGTGGTCACTGGCGGAACTACTTCAGGGTTGTGTGCAGGCTGAGAAGGAGCAGAATTATGCATAGCATTTATTTTACTATCTTGCAACTTCTCCCTACACTCTTTCTCCCAATGTCCTAATTTTTCACAGTATTTGCATTTGCTTTCTCTTTTAGACCATCTATTGTCTTGTTTCGTTTTGTTAAACGTAGCTGCTGCTACTCTTACTTTTGCCTTGACATCAGCATCTCTTTCCCATGTAGCTAACCTGTCTAGGTTATTTCTGAGAGTTCTGTTAGACCAAGTTAGATCTAAAAAGGGTAAAGCTTTTCTGTATTCGGCTACAAGCCCATCTGACCAGATACGAACCAAGGGTCCCTTGTCATCCAGCACACTTTCAGGGTTATCAACAATTCCACTGTAAATTACAGCTGACTGACAAAATCTCTCAGTATATTCACTCACAGATTCTTCTTTCCTTTGCACACAGTTAGTGATTCTGGACCAGTCTATTTTGGGTCCCATGATATTCTTTAGAATTTTCAAAACACCTTCTCTCAAATCGCTTTTACTGGCATGTTGTAGTTCAGAAGTAACCGCAGACTCAAAACTGTTGAATTCCGATTCAGTTAGAATTTGTGACATCAGCTGTGTGACTTCTGTTAACGACATGTCATAAAGACGCATTTTACTGATCAATGTTCTTCTAAATTCAGAAAAATGTGTGCGTGCTGACGGTAAACTCTGAGATAGTCTCTCTATATCTTTAGGACATAAAGCTTTGGCAACAGTTTGTACTTGGACAACAGAAGAGTTGGGAGGAACACTTTCAATTCCCCCAATTCCCTGAGATCTCCTCCTAGCAGCACCACACACATTGACTGAATTTACAGGCACATCAGTTACTGATTGGAGAGCTACATCTGTTTCAAAAAACGCTTGTAAATCAGGGTAAATGTTATCAGGCTGACTAACTTCCACATCAGTTTTTGCTGCAGCTTTCTTGAGGTTCAATTTCTTAGTCAAAGAGGATACTCTAGCACGGAGCTCTTTGTTCTGTTCCTCTAGCTCTGAGTTACGCTGATACTGTTGTGTAGCTAGTGCTAAACCAAATTCTCTGTGGCAGCAGATAATGCCTTTCATATTGTTCTTGCGAATACATGCTCCTAATACCTTTTTACATTCATCTACCGACCAAGTCTTGTCTGGATGGATCTCATATTTCTGAATTAGCTCTTGTCTAACTTTCTCAGTGACTATTAGGTTCATTTGCACTCCTAACAGTGATTTGAATTCGCTATCTGACCACAAAGGAGTCGCGAGACCACCTTTTTCAGTTGTGGGGATCAGTCTAGCATTCTTTCTAAACATTTTGTGAGTTTCTTTGTTACCACACAATGAAAACACTAAAACTTCTCTGATCAACAGAGGGTACACTTGTTAACACAGATCAACTATTGTTAACCTTCCCTGGCAAAGCAGAGGATAACACAAATTACTAGCACTTTACGCTGATCTTCCCTGCATGAACAGAGGATAACCAATTCTTCCCTGCCAAAACAGAGGATAACAAATATTAACACGTAATGCTAATCTTCCCTGAAAGAACAGAGGATAACCAATTCTTCCCTGCCAAAACAGAGGATAACAAATATTATCACGTAATGCTAATCTTCCCTGTCTGGACAGAGGATAACCTTCATCTCAAAAAGGAAATTTTTAGAGGATAACTTAGTTAACCAAACCATACAGCTGTCTGTTAACTCTTCTCTGACGGCGCAGAGGATAACAAATTTGTACTGGTCTTAAAGGTTCTTTTGGATAGAGTGACACTCACCAACCCTTGGTTGTACAGAAAGATTCAGACTGGAACGAAGTCAGATCTTTGTTGAGCTTGAAGTTTCAATCTGGATTCAGGTGAGGAGCTCTATCCGGGTCACGGCACCATCTGTTGTGAACTTGGTTCTTCTAAGGTGTAGAAAACTCAGAAGAGAAAACCAGGAGACGTTGGGATATCTTTCAAGCAGGAGTTACTCTTTATTGAGAACTCGCTGTGCATCGCTGCAGTCATCCAAGTCTAACTAAAGCAGTGATACATTGTAGTTTATATACATTTAGGGGGCAGTGCTTAGGAATGGAAACAAAGCACCTGGGTGACGACCTTAAACAAAGCATGCAAATGAAGTATTCAGGTATAGCAACCTGCCCCATTTAACCACTCCTAATCCAATCAGCATAACTGCCCAAAGATTGGGGCAGGGGCACCAAGAGCCATTACAAACAAAAGGTGAGAGTCTCCGTCATCTGGCTCATTTGACTTACAATAAGAGAACAGGAACTGGCAGGAACCTCTTGCTACAAACTTTGTTTAACAGAATCATTCATCTGATGTCATCATCTTCACCATAAATGCTAAATACAATGTACATAACTTTTTCAGTTTATATACTATTACATTGGAACCTAGATTTAACATTTTATAAATTTGTAATCCCACAGCTGAATGGATTCAAAAACGATAAAACTCAACTGTTTAACTCTAGGGGAGATGGAAAATGAGCCTATTTCCAAAAAAAGTGTAGTGTTCCTTTAAGTTCTACTTCTGTAGTTATTTTGGTGAAAGTAACTTTTGTGTAAGTAATACAGGAGTCATGTAACGCATTACAATTCTGAGACAGTAATATTGTAAGGTAAGGAATTACTTTTAAATAACAGTAACAAGTAATCTATAATGTATTACAGTTTGGAAGAAACTTGCACAACACTGCGAGTAAAATATTACTGACAATTGATTAGCAATGCCTTACACTACTGCATTACAGCAAAAAGTAATCAGTTACTGTAATGCATTACTTTTGTAACGTGTTACTCCCAGCACTGCATATGAATACAATTAACAATACAAACATACTAAAGCTCTTAGCTACACAAGTTTAACAGATTTCCATCTTAACTTGTAGGAGGAACTGAATACAGCACTGATATCTTTACAAAACAAGCTCAAACATGCAGAAGAAATGAAAGCAGAGTGTGATGAAACGGTTCAACACATCAAGGTGAGGATCTCGAGGAAAGAGTTTATGATGGACATTAGTGGACTGAGTGTTAAAGCAGAGCTGACTGAAGTGAATGTGATGTGATTTCAGTCTCAAGCTGAGCACACAGAGCGTCAGATTAAAGAGGAGTTTGAGAAGCTTCATCAGTTTCTCAGAGATGAAGAAGAAGCTACAATCACTGCACTGAGAGAGGAAGAGGAGCAGAAGCAGCAGATGATGAAGGAGAAGCTGGAGGAGATGAACAGACACATCTCCGCTCTTTCACACACAATCAAAGACACGGAGGAGATGATGAAAGCCAGCAATGCCTGCTTTCTGAAGGTGACGACTGAATTTAGCTTCATTTTTTGTGCTCAAAACATGTCAATTACATAATCAATGATCAAACTCTTAATTTGAATAGAGAGAAAATTAACTAGGGATGTGCGATATGGGCTTAAAAATATATCACGATATTTCTGGTATTTATTGCGATAACGATATCAATGACGATAAATCAGGGAATCCTGTTTCTTTAGAGAAATGTATTATCTTTCCTATTTTTACCCAAAACAGGGTGTTGTGAGCATTACTGAGTACACACGTAATGTAATGACCGTTTAATTCATACTGGAAGCCAGAGGGCGCCCTCACGCAGAAACTACACATGCATCGCAGAAGTAATATTACTGATGATGCACCGTGAAATCCCTAATATGGACAAAGGTATCCAGCTATCGATGAATAAAACGCACAACGGAGATAGAGAAATTTTAACTGATGAAACTTGAAGACAATAAACATACGATTGCACAAAATATATGGTTTATCTGTGTGCTTCAAGCAATCGTGGGTATTTTTATAATGAAAGTATATTTATAATGCAATGCTAATCGACATAGCCTTTATCACTGTATATAATACTATCATTCTGTAATATGAAACCAAGTCTGGTCACAAAAAGAAGTTATTTTAAACACTCGACAATGTTAAGTTAATTAGGAGAAAAAGAATGTCAATAAATTATATCTTTGTTGGACAACAGGTTTGTAAACAGGCTCATACACATGCAAAACTGTATCGCACACATGCTACTGTACTACATTTATTCAGACCGATTTTTTGTGCACTGTACAGCCCTGATCAAACCAGTTACAGATTGTAGGAGCTCCTCATTTAGCGAAAAACTCCTCAATTTCACATCCGCACTGTCGCACACAGAAATAATAGGCGCATTCGACTTGAGCAGCGCGAGAGCGATTCGAATGCATAGGATCCGTTGCTCAAGTTGAACGCGCCTATTGTCTACAACTAGACTTTATCGTTATTATCATGGGAAGACTAATTCTTATCGTGGGGAGTATTTTTACCGGTATATCACAAGCGAAAAGATATCGCCCATCCCTAAAATGAACCGTTATGAGCATTTGATAAGATATTAAAATATTTGTTTTAAACTATATTTTCCAGGACTTTAACATCACGATGGAAAGGTAAGTTGAGCTGCTGGTGTTTCTTCTCTCAGTGGATCTGAACTCAAATCTACTGCAGTTCTGATCCTGAATATTCTTCCAGAGTCCAGATCTCACAGCCGGATCCACAGATGAGTTCTGGAGCTTTGATTCATGTGCCACATTACTTGAGTAACCTGCGGTTCAGAGTCTGGAAGAAGATGCAGGAAACTCTCCAACACAGTGAGTCTCTAGAAGATTTGACATCAGTAGATACCAGTACAAAAGATGATATAGTTCAGATATAAACAAGACTAGATTAACGTTTGATAGGAATTAGTGCTGTCAAAATTAACGCGTTAAAGGGTTAGTTCACCCAAAAATGAAAATTAGAATGTTTTACTCTCCTTCGAAGCATCCTAGGTGTATGCGACTTTCTTCTTTCAGATGATTCCAATCGGAGTTATATTAAAAATTGTCCTGGCCCCTCCATTCCTATTTTTTAAAGTCTAATAAATGTTCAAATTGGTAGCTTTCAATTGTAATGTTAAATGGCTAGTAAATAGTTAAATATTAGAGAAAAACTATTTCATAGAGACATCAGTAGTATTGCTATCAGTGATACGCCTTAAGTCATAAAAAAGGTGCCATTTAACAGATATTAAAAATATACTGTCTTTATGCATCTCAGCATGTCTAACAGACATTTCTTGCTGGATGAAAGACCATCACCTTCAACTCAACCTTGCCAAGACAGAACTGCTTGTGGTTTCAACAAACCCATCTCTTCATCACAATTTCACCATCCAGTTGTCATGCGTGCCTACTGTGCTGGAGCGAGGAGACCTAGGAGATTTCCAAAGATATAGTCTTTATTCATCCAAATAAAGCAGAGCTTTGAACAGGCAGGAACACACACGTAGCACAAGGGTAAGACAAACAATACCGGACGCTGGAGACAAGGAAACACAGGGTTAAAGTATACTGGAGAAAACTAGATAATTAATGACACATGGCTGGAACAAATGAAATAATCAACATGAGGGGGAAACTGGGTAAATGGGAAGGAACACTGGGGAGGAAAACACAGGACACGGGGACACAAGTCTGACATTAACTCCCCCCTCCCGGAAGGCGCATCCCACGCCGTACAACATCCAACGGGGAGGGGGGGTGGGCACTCTGGAGGCCTCTAGGGTGGCCATGGCGGATCAGGGGACTCGGGTGGCCATGACGGGTCAGGGGACTCGGGCGGCCATGGCAGAGCAGGGAGCTCGGGAGGCCATGGCGGAGCAGTCTTAGTGGCCGTGATCTCAGCCCTTGCCCCGGCCTCTACGACCGGAGCCCTATAACCCCCCCCCCCCCAACAAAAATTTTTGGGGGAAATTACGGGCTCCGAGGCCCTCCGTGGGGATTGCGGCCCTCTCGGGGCTGAACTCAGAGACTGGAGCCCACCCTGGGCTTAACGGGGAATCAGGAGCCCTCCCTGGGCTTAACGGGGAATCAGGAGCCCTCCCTGGGCTTAACGGGGAATCAGGAGCCCTCCCTGGGCTTAAGACGGGAACAGGATGGTGCTCTGGGGTTGGAGCCGACACTGGAGCGAGCTCTGGGGCTGAAGCCGACACAGGAGCGAGCTCTGGGGCTGGAACGGCCACGGGAGCGAGCTCTGGGGCTGGAGCCGACACTGGAGCAAGCTCTGGGGCTGGGACAGATTTAGAGGCAAGGATGAGGGCTGCTAACAGTCTTTTCCTCCTCTTCCCCCTCTTTCAGTTGGGGGTGAACTGGACTGCCGGCGGGCTTGTGGGAGCCGCGGACGGCGGGCTTGACTGGGGGACTGCCGGCGGACTTGGCGGCGGGCTGGTTCTAGCTCGGGCCCGGACACTCCCCAGACACCTGAAGACCCCTTCTTTCCAACTTAGTCCAGTGGTGTCTGGGAGGTCCACGGGGCGATGCTAGTTGGTCCCAAGCCAGAACAGAGAATTCAGGGTGGCGTCATCCCATGCCGTTGCCGCGGCGAGCCCGTAGAATTCCCCGGCGTACTCGTAGAATGGGAGATCTTTACGGGCTAGGGCAAGGAATCGTGCGGCGGCCATCTCCATGGCCGCGGGGAGAAACAAACAGGGAAAACAAAAAACTTTCAAAAAACAGAAAACAAACACGGGGGAAAAGGCGCCTCTCACTTTCTGTTAGTTCCGGTATTCTGTCATGTGTGCCTACTGTGCTGGAGCGAGGAGACGCAGAGACGCGGAGACGTAGGAGATTTCCAAAGATATAGTCTTTATTCATCCAAATAAAGCAGAGCTTTGAACAGGCAGGAACACACACATAGCACGGGGGTGCTTTACAATTAATCCAGAACGCGGCAGCAAGATTAGTCTTTAATGAGCCTAAATAAATGCTCGTCACACCTATTTTTATCCATTTGCACTGGCTACCAATAGCTGCTTGGATTAAAATTCAAGGCATTGATGTTTGCCTACAAAACCTCCTCTGGCTCTGCACCCCTTTACCTAAATTCATTACTTCAGACGTATGTGCCTAGAAGCTTGCGTTCTGCAAGTGAACGTCGCTTTATATTTCTTCCCAAAGAGGCACAAAATCACTTTCACAGACTTTTACATTAAACGTTGCCTCCTGGTGGAATGACCTGCCCAACTCAATCCGAGCAGCTGAGTTCTTAGCCATCTTCAAGAAACGGCTAAAAACACATCTCTTCCATCTTTATTTGACCCTCTAACTCTAGCACTCTCTATTCTAATTCTGTTTTATCTATTTGTTGACTTCACCCTCTAACCCTTGCACTCTCTATTTGTTTTCTGACTGCTTGTTTTCTTAAAAAAGGCCTCTAACACTAGCATTCTATTTTTCTATTCTATCTACTTGTTTTAATTTAGTTATATATATATATATATATATATATATATATATATATATATATATATATATATATATATATATATATATATACAGTATCTCACAAAAGTGAGTACACCCCTCACATTTTTGTAAATATTTTATTATATCTTTTCATGTGACAACACTGAAGAAATGCCGCTTTGCTACAATGTAAAGTAGTGAGTGTACAGCTTGTATAACAGGGCAATTTTGCTGTCCCCTCAAAATAACTCAACACACAGCCATTAATGTCTAAACCGCTGGCCACAAAAGTGAGTACACCCCTAAGTGAAAATATCCAAATTGGGCCCAAAGTGTCAATATTTTGTGTGGCCACCATTATTTTCCAGCACTGCCTGCCTTAACCCTCTTGGGCATGGAGTTTACCAGAGCTTCACAGGTTGCCACTGGAGTCACTGGAGGATGTTAGAGACCTTGCGCTCCTCCACCTTCCGTTTGAGTATGCCCCACAGATGCTCAATAGGGTTTAGGTCTGGAGACATGCTTGGCCGGTCCATCACCTTTACCCTCAGCGTCTTGGAGGTGTGTTAGGGGTTGTTATGTTGGAATACTGCCCTGCGGCCCAGTCTCAGAAGGGAGGGGATCATGCTCTGCTTCAGTATGTCACAGTACATGTTGGCATTCATGGTTCCCTCAATGAACTGTAGCTCCCCAGTGCCGGCAGCACTCATACAGCCCCAGACCATGACACTCCCATCACCATGCTTGACTGTAGGCAAGACATAAGTTTAAGTTTAAAATAAGTTTATCTTGGTCTCATCAGACCACAGGACATGGTTCCAGTAATCCATGTCCTTAGTCTACTTGTCTTCAGCAAACTGTTTGCGGGCTTTCTTGTGCATCATCTTTAGAAGAGGCTTCCTTCTGGGACGACAGCCATGCAGACCAATTTGATGCAGTGTGCAGCATATGGTCTGAGCACTGACAGGCTGACCCCTTCAACCTCCGTAGCAATGCTGGCAGCACTCATACTTCTATTTCCCAAACACAACCTCTGGATATGATGCTGAGTACGTGCACTCAACTTCTTTGGTCGACCATGGCGAGGCCTGTTCTGAGTGGAACCTGTCCTGTTAAACCGCTGTATGGTCTTGGCCACCGTGCTGCAGCTCAGTTTCAGGGTCTTGGCAATCTTCTTATAGCCTACGTCATCTTTATGTAGAGCAACAATTCTTTTTTTCAGATCCTCAGAGAGTTCTTTGCCATGAGGTGCCATGTTGAACTTCCAGTGACCAGTATGAGAGAGTGAGAGCGATAACACCAAATTTAACACACCTGCTCCCCATTCACACCTGAGACCTTGTAACACTAGCGAGTCACATGACACCGGGGAGAGAAAATGGCTAATTGGGCCCAATTTGGACATTTTCACTTAGGGGTGTACTCACTTTTGTGGCCTGCGGTTTAGACATTAATGGCTGTGTGTTGAGTTATTTTGAGGGGACAGCAAATTTGCCCTGTTATACAAGCTGTACACTCACTACTTTACATTGTAGCAAAGTGTCATTTCTTCAGTGTTGTCACATGAAAAGATATAATAAAATATTTACAAAAATGTGAGAGTTGTACTCACTTCTGTGAGATACTGTATATATGCATGTACTGTATATATATTAATCACGTGGGATTAATTTAAGAAAAAAAATATGATTAATTCTTTTTTCTTTAATCGATTGACAGCACAATTAGGAATACATTTAATAATAACTATGGATTTGAAGTGAATTTGAACTGTATTTTATAAGATCATCAGATCATACAGGCATATCAAACTCATAATGACTACAAAACAGTCTTTTCCTCATGGTGTATGTTTATGTATTTAAGTTTACATTTCTAATACCCTCATATTTCATCCTCTAATCTGATTTTATTCTCTTCGCAGCTCCATTAACTCTAGATCCAAACACAGAAGGTCGTTGGCTCACAGTCTCTGCTGATCTGACCAGTGTGTCGTACAGTGATTTACGTCAAAATCTTCCTGATAATCCAGAGAGGTTTGACTTTTATCCATGTGTTCTGGGTTCTGAGGGCTTTAACTCAGGAACACACTGCTGGGATGTGGAGGTTGGAGACAATACATACTGGAGTGCTGGAATAACCACATCATCAAACCAAAAGAAAGGAGAAGCTTTCTTTAACACTGATGTCTGGTACTTTCGGTTCATAAACAGCGAATACTACTCACAATCCCCAGATCAACCCTCGACTCACGTTACAGTTAAAGAGAAGCTCCAGCGTATGAGAGTTCAGCTGGACTGTGACAGAGGAAAGGTGTCCTTCTCTGATCCTCTAACTAACATCTGTCTGTGTTCATTCACAACAACCTTCACTGAAACTGTCTTTCCATTCTTATATAATCGCTGCACAACTTCCCCTCTGAAGATCTTACCAGTTAAACTGATAACAACAGAAAATCACAGTTAAATCTGATTCTGATTCTAAATCTGTTTTTTTTTAAACAACAACACTGTAATCAGTGGGAAATGGGTCTAAAGTCATCAGTCACATTTAAATGAATTCTACACGAAGATATTGATAATATAGAAATTAAAGAAAAATTACTGGAACACTTTATTTTAAAGACCAATTCTCACCATTTAGTTGTTTATTAGCATGCATATTACTAGCAAGGCTGTTTATTAGTACTTATAAAGCACATGTTAATGTCTTATTCTGCATGACCATATTTTAGATCCGTAATCCTACCTCATTCCTGAATTTAACAACTACCTTACTAACTATTAATAAACAGCTAATTAGGAGTTTATTGAGGCAAAAGTTGTAGCTAATAGTTAGTTAATAGTGAGAATTGGACCTTATAATAAAGTGTGACCTAAAATTACATTAGTTAATTGGTTGTGAGAAAATATCAACACAGGAACAGAAACTGTGCTCATCAAACTCTCTGTAGAGTTGCTTGATACAAGGTGTGAACAGTGTATAGTCTAATAAAGTATGTTTGAGTATTAACAGTGTTGTTGTCTAACCCATGTTTTATCACAAATATAAATTCAGTGCTACAGTTAATATGAGTATTCATCAGGGGTAACCGGTCCTGCTCCTGGAAAGCTACCTTTCTGCAGAGTTCAGCTAAAACCCTGCTCCAACACACCTGCCTGTAATCGTTAAGTAAATTTAAACATACAGGTTAGATTATTATAATTGTTTAAACAGTTTTGAGTCAAACTTTGCTCTAGACTTCCAGGAGTTGGTTACCTCAGACAAACTCACTCTGGTGGACAGAGTCTTGAAAATTCCAAATTACAAAGACCTCTTATATGTCAAAAGATCAAGGCAAATTTGATTTCTCATGACATTGCCCCTTTAATCATTTTGAGTTATGTGGGCCGTACAGGCCTTCACCTGGGCCAGTGGAATTATATGTACATATACTATTGTTGCTTTAATATTTTTTATATTTCTTGTTTAATACATTTTTTTAAAAAAATACAATTTGTAAATACATTTCCCATCATTGTCTGTACTAGAATTATCCTCATTGATAAAATACAGAGATAAAGTTTAAAGTTTACTGATTCAGGTTTCAATTACAAACCTAATGTGCATTCTTTGCTCTTCATTTTGATTACACAAACTAAATATCTGCCTGCACTCTAAGAGAAGTCCGTAAAAATATGGGCCAATGTACTAAAATATTAATATGAAGGAATTTTCCGTATTGATTGTTCATAAGAGTTTTACCTGTATTCTGAATTGTGTTTTAGAGTCTGTAAGTGTAACATATTTTCCTGGCTGAAAATTACCAGTAGCCTACCTTTTCCATTTTTCCAACCAATTACAACAAAGTGTATTTTTACAGACTGAGTGACCATAACTTCATTAAATAAAAAGAGCAATACATTGGTGGACTCACCTAAGCAGACTCTTCGGTCTTCACACAAAGGCTGATGCTTCCAACTCAGTGCAGTCTTAGTAACCAGTGCTCCATAGTAACCTTTTTTTCTTGCTAAGAATAACTTTTCTTTATTGGGTGGACATTTCACCACCTGAGCAAAAACATTCTTTATACCAGACCTGTGCAGCACACACACAAAAGTGTGTAACTTATAGCTTTAATGTGTTATTTATATTTGATTTGTCCCTTGATTATGAACAGTTTAGGTTACCTGAGAAAACATTTTTACACAGCTGTTTTACCAAGAAATTCTACTAAAAATCATTTGAAAAATAAATTAATGTAGAACAGTTAAATTCTTTATAAGCATATAATATAATATATTTATTATATATATCCATTATATACATGTATATCCATTTCTAATATGAAAAAATCCCTTTTTGTCGTCAATTATTATTAGGTTTATAATATAATATAATATAATAACAAATTGAAGCATTTAAAGTGATTTAAACTGATCCCTTTAAGGAGAAGTGATCAGCTCTTCATTTCTTGGGCCCCCCCTGGACATGAGGAATGCCATTTCTAAGCAATGCCTCTCTCATTGGCTCGTGGAAGACATCTCTCTAGCATATGTATCTAAGGGAGTGCGGCCTCAGAACACAATCCACAAAGGCCATAACAGCCTCGTGGGCTCTGTTTAGCGGTGTTTCCTTGCAGGACATTTGTGCCGTTGTAAGCTGGGCCTCTCCACATACATTTGTCAGATACTACCAGCTTGATGTTACCTTCTGTGCCCTCAGACCCTTTGCACCAGCTCGGCTTATTCATGTCATTAAGCAGGTCATCTGTACCCTCCCCTGACACTATATTATGTGTGTGTATGTATGTACAGTCATGGCCAAAAATATCGGCACCCTTGGTAAATATGATCAAAGAAGGCTGTGAAAATTTATCTGCATTGTTAATCCTTTTGATCATTTATTTTAAAAATTCACAAAAAACTAACCTTTCATTGGATAATAAGAATTTAAAATGGGGGGAAATATTATGAAATAAATGTTTTTCTCTAATACACATTGGCCACAACGGCACCCTTTTACAGGGGTGCAAACTCGTCAGGGGTGAAAAGGTGACAAACTAAACCCTCCCCACTTATATATATATATATATATATGCACATGGGTGGGGATCGCAGGGTACCTCACGATACAATATAATCACGATACAGTGATTCTGCGATAATCGATATATTGCTAGACAATCATATAATGATACATCCCGATATATGTCTAACTATGAAAACAAAATGCCTGTGAAAAGGTTAAGTGCAAGTTTTCTTTCTTTATTCAAGTCCAAACAGTTAGAAAACAGCAAAAAAAGTACTGTAAATCAATTTTAACACGTTAAGTAAATTAATAATTTTTTTATTGATTAATTTATATATTTTTTTGTGTGTAGTTTATTTAGAATATATTTAGCTATCACTCAAAATAACTTGAGATTCACTTGCGAGGGCAGTTAAACAGTTTATTAGGAACAAACAAAGCTGACTTTCAAAGCTGTCTTTTTAGCATCATTACTCCAGTCACATTATCCTTCAGAAATCATTCTAATATTCTGATTTGCTGCTCAAAAAAACATTTATTATTATTCTGTTGAAAAGAGCTGAGAAGTTTTATTTATTTTTTCTTTGATGAATAGAAAGTTCAGAAGAACAGCATAGTTTGTAACATGATAAATGTCTTTATCATTACTTGTGTGCTAAATACAAGTTTTAATTTCTATATGCTGACTACAAGCTTTTGAATGGTATAGTGTATATTGTTACACTTGGAGTAAGACTGAAGTAATGAAGAAGACAATTCTTTACAAAAACATTACAAAACCTGCCATTTTCATAGTGTATATTGTTTATGTGCTCTGAAGGAAAAAAACAAACAAACAAACACACATTTTGAAATTCTGGGTTATTTCTCTCAGCAGATCTTCTTCCAGAAACAGAAAGTAGCCGGGATGAACTTGTTTGTTTACGCGGAGGCGATGTGGGCGTTTACATTGGTGCGTGCCTCACGTGGATGTTTGAATCTGAAAGGCGCGAACGGCGCGAGCGCGTGACCGTATTAGATATAATGAGTTGAGACCGGAAAACTGGACATTGCATCGGTTTCATACGGATTACTTTAACATAGAATATTTGGACGTAACTTACTTCATTTAAAAGTAGACATTTTAAGCTTTCTATACATATGTGTCTCATGTATTTGAGGCGAGTATTCATGGAGATTCAGGTTGTTTTATTTACGTGTGTTTGGATTATTGTACGGTTGGAAGATCCAAACATGGCCCATTATAAGATTTCTAACAGTCAGTCACTTGTTGATTTTTTATCTGTTGGTATTTGATAGAATCCATGATGCCAGGTGTCTAAACAAGATGTCCAGGACCTCCAGCAGAAATATAGGCCCACAACTTTAAGTTACAGCAGTAATATACAGCAGTATATTTCATTGTACACATGGGGTACTTATCCCTGTGTTCACCAAACCCATCTTGAGTGTTTGCTGCTAAAAAGCTCATTTTTTAGTTTCATCTGACCATAGAAGCCAATCCCATTTGAAGTTCCAGTTGTGTCTGATAACTGAATATGCTGGAGTTTGTTTTTGGATGAGCGATTCTTCTTGAAACCCTCCCAAACAACATGTGGTGATGTAGGGGCTGTTTGACATTTTTTTTAAGGTTTTCTGACCCCGAGACTCAACTATTTTCTACAATTCTCCAGCTGTAATCCTTGAAGAGTCTTTAGCCACTCAAACTCTCCTCCTCACCGTGCATTAGGGCGATATAGACACACATCCTCTTTCAGGCAGCTTCATAACATTTTCTGTTGATTGGAAATTCTTAATTATTGCCCTGATGGTGGAAATGGGAATTTTTTTTCTTAAAGCCACATCACTAATTTGTGAAGCTCAATTATCTTTTGCTGCACATCGGAAATATATTCTTTGGTTTTACTCATTATGATGGATGATTAAGAGAATTTGGGCTTTGTTTTCCCTCCTATTTATATTTCTGTGAAACAAGAAGCCATGGCTGGATAATTTCATGTTCATAATCACCATGGAGTGCTCAAAATTGTGAATATGAATGGGAATATACTTCAGAGATACACTATATTGCCAAAAGTATTGGCTCGCCCCCTTCTAATGAACAGGTTTGACTACTTTAGTAATTTCTATGAGTACAAATCTTAATGTTAAAGCATATAATGATATTCTAGGAAATTGTGTGCTTCTAATATTATAGCAACAGTTTGAACAGGACCCTTTTCTATTCTAACATGACAATGCCTCTGTGCAAGGTTCAAAAAGAAAATGATTGATTCAGTCAGTGTGGAAGAACTTGACTGGTCTGCATAAAACCAAGTCCTAATCCCAGTTTAACACCTCTGGTGTGACTGTAAATGCAGACCTTGAGCCAAAAACTCATCATCAAACACCAATGACTTGTACATACACTATATAGACAAAAGTATTGGGACACCCCCTTCTTTAGAACAGAAAAATGCACTTCAAAATCTGTGGCAACAACGATGGGAACATAATTAATGTATTTAAAAATTGTATTTCCATCTCTGTTGCAACAGTTTTGGAAGTGTCTAAAATGACTGAACCCATATGTACAAGTCATTGGTGTTTGGTGATGAGTTTTTGGCTCAAGGTCTGCATTTACAGTCACACCAGAGGTGTTAAACTGGGATTAGGACTTGGTTTTATGCAGACCAGTCAAGTTCTTCCACACTGACTCAATCAATCATTTTCTTTTTGAACCTTGCCTTATACACAGAGGCATTGTCATGTTAGAATAGAAAAGGGTCCTGTCCAAACTGTTGCTATAATATTAGAGGCACACAATTTCCTAGAATATCATTATATGCTTTAACATTAAGATTTGTACTCATAGAAATTACTAAAGTAGTCAAACCTGTTCATTAGAAGGGGGTGACCCAATACATTTGGCAAAATAGTGTATTTTACTCATAAGAATTTCTAGGGGTGCCAATAATTGTGTCCAATGTGTATCTGAGAAAAAAAAAATCATAATGATATTTCCCCCATTATCGAATGAAAGGTTAGATTTTTGTGATTTTTAAAAAAATAAAAGATCAAAAGGTAATAAAGATCAATATCTTTATTTCTTTCATGGCCGGTATTGCATTTGTTTGGGGTCAGATACTTGGTGACGTGGGGGGGGGGCATTAGGAAACGATACCGAGTATAAGCCTCTCATTAAAAAAACACAACTTGACCCCAAAGATCTAGTTAATTACAGACCGATCTCGAATCTCCCTTTTCTGTCAAAGATACTAGAGAAGGTAGTATCCTCACAATTATATCCCTTCTTAGAGAAAAATTATATCTGTGAGGATTTCCAGTCAGGATTTAGACCGTATCATAGTACTGAGACTGCTCTCATTAGAGTTACAAATGACCTGCTCTTATCATCTGATCGTGGTTGTATCTCTCTATTAGTGCTACTGGATCTTAGCGCTGCGTTCGACACTATCGATCACAACATTCTTTTGAATAGACTAGAAAACTTTGTTGGCATTAGTGGAAGTGCATTAGCATGGTTCAAATCGTACTTATCAGACGGCCATCAATTTGTAGCAGTGAATGAAGAGATATCATATCGATCACAAGTGCAGTATGGAGTACCTCAAGGCTCCGTACTAGGGCCGTTACTTTTCACGCTTTATATGTTACCCTTTGGAAATATCATCAGGAAACATGGGGTTAGCTTTCACTGTTATGCTGATGATACTCAGCTCTATATTTCTTCACGGCCTGGTGAAACACACCAAATTGAGAAACTCATGGAATGCATAGTCGATATAAAAAACTGGATGACGAGTAATTTCTTACTGCTAAATTCTGAAAAAACAGAGGTGTTAATTATCGGACCTAAAACCCCCACAAGTAATAACCTAGAACACTGTCTAACACTTGATGGCTGCTCTGTAAATTCTTCGTCATCAGTCAGGAACCTAGGTGTGCTATTTAATAGTAATCTCTCCTTTGACAGCCACGTTTCTAGCATTTGTAAAACTGCATTTTTTCATCTTAAAAATATATCTAAACTGAGACCTATGCTCTCAATGTCAAATGCAGAAATATTAATTCATGCGTTTATGACCTCAAGGTTAGATTATTGTAATGCTTTATTGGGTGGTTGTTCTGCACGCTTAATAAACAAATTACAGATGGTTCAAAATGCAGCAGCTAGAGTTCTTACTAGAACCAGGAAGTATGAGCACATTAGCCCGGTTCTGTCAACACTGCACTGGCTCCCTACTAAACATCGTATAGATTTTAAAATCTTGTTAATTACTTATAAAGCCCTGAATGGTTTAGCACCTCAGCACTTGAGCGAGCTCTTATCGCATTATAGTCCTCCATGTCCATTACGTTCTCAAAACTCTGGCCATTTGATAATACCTAGAATATCAAAAACAACTGCGGGCGGCAGATCCTTTTCCTATTTAGCGACCAAACTCTGGAACAATCTACCAAACACTGTTCGGGAGGCAGACACACTCTGTCAGTTTAAATCTAGATTAAAGACCCATCTCTTTAACCTGGCGTACACATAACACACTAATACGCTTCTAATATTTAAATCCGTTAAAGGATTGTTAGGCTGCATTAATTAGATCAACCGGAACCGGGAACACTTCCCATAACACACGATGTACTTGTTACATCGTAAAAAGATTGACATCTACGGTAAATATTAGTCTGTTTCTTTCTTATTCCGAGGTCACCGTAGCCACCCGATCCGGTACGTATCCAGCCCAGATGGTCACTGCAGTCACCAGATCCAGTTCGTATCCAGATCAGATGGTGGATCAGCACCTAGAGATGACCTCTACAGCCTTGAATGTCAGCGGAGACCAGGACACCTAGATGAGCCCCAGAGACAGATCCCCAGTGAGGACCCCGTCACCTAGACAGCCATCGGGAAAAGACCACTGGAACCAGTTGAGTCCTCCAATCTGACTTTGCAGCAGTTGGAATTGAACTGCTGGGTCGTCTGGCCAGAGGAGAACTGGCCCCCCGACTGAGTCTGGTTTCTCCCAAGGTGTTTTTCTCCATTCTGTCACCAATGGAGTTTTGGTTCCTTGCCGTTGTCGCCTCTGGCTTGCTAAGTTGGGGACACTTCATTTCCAGCGATATCATCGACTTGATTGCACAGATGCTATTTAAACTGAACTGAGCTGGACGATGACATCATTGAATTCAATAATGAAATGCCAACACTATTTTCCTATTTGCTATTGTAAAGCTGCTTTGACACAATCTGTATTGTTAAAAGCCCTATATAAATAAAGGTGACTTAACTTGACTACTTCGTTATAAAGAAAAATAAAATAAACATGAAAAAAAAAAGTATATTCATAATCTATGACAAAAATATATCAAACTAGGTCAGTGGATAATTCAGCAGCAAAAGTTATTCTAGAGAAATCAGTGTGCAATAATTTTAGAAATCCAAACATTTAGTGAAAAAACATTTTTGTGGGGAACAAATAAGTGTTGCACTAAATCTGGTAAAATGTTACACATCGCTATTCGTATTATAAAATCCATTCATGAAAAAAATTATTTATATATGTATTTATATACAAGTATATACTAGGGCTGTCAGTTTAACGCATTAACTTAATTAGTTATGAATAAATAACTATTACATAAAATATTTATATAAAAAATATATTTAAAAATAAATAACAAAATATTTTAACGGAGTTAATGCACTGGCCAGACCTGTACATCATCTTACATTTCATACACTGTTTACAAATATGATGCAGGGCAACAACTCTATAAATGCAGTTATGCCTTAAAATGAAAGATATTGTTGCAAAAAAATGCTCCTTTGTGCATTTTTGTCTCATATTCATATCATATGATAAGCGATATCACACGAGCAGCGCGAACAATATCACACGAGTGCTGTTTTTGTCACGAAGAACATGAGTGCAAATGTGAACAGTTCAGTAAATGCAAACAGTTCAGTAAATAAGTTAATATTGTGCAAAATTCAAACAATATTGTGTGTCTTGTTCAATTTTGCTAATGAAAATATTACCTATAAAGCGTACAGTAGAATTGTTGAGCATCTTCGAGCAACACAGCGGTGTTCAGTTTCTGAATGAATCCGTGTTTTGAACGAATCGAGTGAATCAATGATTCAAAGCTCCATTCATAAAGAGAGCCGTTTACTGAATTCCTGAATGAATCAGCCGTTTGAACGAATCAACTCATTTACCGCCACATGCTGGTAGTTTTAGTTTCTGATTTAGAGTATCATTTCATTTATTAAAAAAAAAACTTCTTTAAATAAATAAATAGTCATAATTAAGTCTACTCACCCTCATGTTGTTTCAAACCTGAATGAGTTACTTTCTTTTGCACAACATAAAAGAAGGTATTTTGAAGACTGTTGATAAAGCTGTTTTGGTCACTATAGTGACTTTGATTGCATAAACAAAAAAAACACTGAGATGTTTCTCAAATTATCTTTTATGTTCCATACTTTATGTTAAGCCATTGTAGCCTAAACATTTAACACAATAATAGGTTTAAATTATCTTTGGGGGTATTTTCACAGCCAAATTTAGTTAGATTAATTAAATTGCAGCACCCTGTAATTAATTAGATTAAACATTTTAATCGACTGACAGCCCTAGTATATACTATAAAATTAAAATACATTTCTTTTAAATGTATAGCACTTTTTTTTTTTAATAAGGCAACAACAACATATGATAGGACAAAACAAATACAGTGCGGCATGAAGCGCTTACAACATGAGCATCCAGTGTGCAGCATGATGCACTTGAAGCAACATGGAGTCACAGCACGCAGCGCTTTGCATTAAAAAGTTTAAAGCACAAAGGGAAGAGAAATGTATGCGTAGGCTAGTGAACAGGTACATCTCAGAAAATCAGAATATGGATGGTGAAAAAGTTTTTCTTGTAACTTATTTCAAAAAGTGAAACTTTCATATATTTTCGATTCATTACATATAAAATAAAACACTTCAAAAGTTTTTTTTGTTTTAATTTTGATGATTAGAGTTGACAGCTAATGAAAGTCAAAAATCAGTATCTCAAAATATTAGAATATTTCCTAAGATCAATCAAAAAAAAGGATTTGCAAAACAGAAAAGTTCAAGTTCTTTAAAGTATGTTCATTTCTGCACTCAATACTTGGTCGGGGCTCCTTTAGCACCAACTCCAGCATCAGTGAGGTGTGGCATGGAAGCGATCAGTCTGTGGCACTGCTGAGGCACTATTGAGCCTTCAGCTCGTCTGGATTGTTGGATCGAATGTTTCTCATCTTTCTCTTGAAAATATCCCATAGATTCCATATGGGGTTCAGGTCAGGCATGTTAGCTGGCCAATCAAGCACAGTGATATCATGGTCAGCAAAGCACTTGAAAGTGGTTTTGGCACTGTGGGCAGGTGCTAAAGTCCTGCTGGAAAATGAAATCAGCATCTCCATAAATCTTGTCAGCAGATGGAAGCATAAAGTGCTCTAAAATCTCCTGGTGGATGGCTGCATTGACTTTGGACTTGATCAAACACAATGGACCAACACCAGCAGACGTCACGGCACCCCAAATCATCCCTGACTCCAGAAACTTCACACTGGACTTCAAGCAACATGGATTCTGTGCCTCTCCACTCTTCCTCCAGACTCTGGGACCTTGATTTCCAAATGAAAAGCAAAATGTACTTTTATCTGAAAAGAGGACTTTGGACCGCTGAGCAACAGTCCAGTTCTTTTTCTCCACAGCCCAGGTAAGACGCTTCTGACGTTGTCTCTGGTTCAGAAGTGGCTTGGTAGCCCTTTTCCTGAAGACGTCTGAGCGTGGTGACTCTTGATGCACTGACTCCAGCTTCAGTCCACTCCTTGTGAAGCTCTCACAAGTGTTTGAATCAGCTTTGCTTGACTGTATTCTCAAGCTTGCAGTCATCCCTGTTGCTTGTGCACCTTTTCCTACCCAAATTCTTCCTTCCAGTCAACTTTGCATTTAATATGCTTTGATACAGCACTCTGTAAACAGCCACACCTTTCAGTAATGACCTTCTGTGATTTACCCTCTTTGTGGAGGGCGTCAATGTTCGTCTTCTGGATCATTGCCAACTCAGCAGTCTTCTCCATTATTGTGGTTTCAAAGAACAAGAGATACCTAGAATTTATACTGTAGGGATGGTCATTTATCGAAACTCAAATGTAAATATTCTAATATTTTGAGATACTGATTTTTGACTTTCATGAGCTGTAATCATCAAAATTAAAACAAAAAAACTTTTGAAGTGTTTTACTTTACATGCAATGAATCTAAAATATATGAAAGTTTCACTTTTTGAAATAAGTTACAAGAAAAAATGAACTTTTTCACCATATTCAAATTTTCTGAGATGTACCTGTACATGCACACACACACACACACACACACACACACACACACACACACACACATACACACACACACACACACACACACACACACACATATATATATATTAGTGCTGTCAATCGATTAAAAAAAACAACTAATTAATCGCACATTTTTTTCTAAAATTAATTGCGATTAATCCCACCTAACATTAAAGTTTTTAAATATACAATTATATTGCTATAATTTCACATTCAATCATCAAATGTACAAACAACATAAAGACAATATATTTTTAATATTTCTTTAATGGCATCTTTTTTATGATTGAAGGCCAGCATCACTGATATCAATACTACTGATGTCTCTATAAAATTGTTTTTCCCCCTTAATATTTAACCATTGACTGTAGCCATTCAGCATTACAGTATAATTGACAGCTATCAATTTTAACATTTATTAGACTTAACTTCTAATTTAAGTGAACTTAAAACAATCTTCACATGAACCCATTATAATAAATGACATATTTAGCTACCTGTGCCCTTCAGCAGAAATATACAAAAAATTAATAGTTACCAAACACTAGATTCTAAATTAAATATAGATGAACCCCTTAAAGCTATAAGTTATTGATTTCCTCTTCTTTTGTTCTTGGATTAATAGACATCACAGCAGCTGGTTATTATTATTCGCCTGCTATTGCTTTAAAAGCTGCTGCTGCTTTCTGACCCACTTCAGGTCTTAAAGTCTCTTCTAATGAACTGAGAGTTGAATCGGGTGTGTTAGATGAGGGAGACAGTGCTGGGGTGCCTCAGGAAAGTTTTAAAAACCATTTCAGAGACATGTTCTTAAATATGACGCATATATAACATATTGCTTGCATGCACACAGTTTTAAGGCAGCTTTAATCGCCTTTTTGGTAATTTCATGCCTTAACTGACGGCATAACTAGGACTTTGCATGAACCTAGTTTCTTTCGCTGTTTGATATGAAATGATACAGGCTACCTTTGTGCGTGTATTTGAAGAGCGCGCGCTACGAGCACAGTATCTTTTCCGCGCTCGTTTGACTCGCGCCTGGCGCGGAGGCTGAGTTAGAGCGCGCGTCTGAAACGTCTCTGTTTGATGTGGTCATAAAGATGTTCTGCATCTAAATAAACGCAATCCTTTTCAAGAAAAAAGAGACAGAGGCAGCAGTTGTGAATGGGGTGGCCAACCCTAGCCCCGCCCCTGCGTTAATTGCGTTAAATATCTTTAAGGCGTTAATCTGAAAAAAATAATCTCCCGCGTTAACGCGCTAATTTTGACACCACTAATATATATATAAAAGTGCTGTCAAACGATTAATTGCGATTAATCTCATCCAAAATAAAAGTTTTTGTTTACATAATATATGTGTGTATACTGTGTATATTTATAATCTATAAATAAATACAAATACATGCATGTATATATTTAAGAAAAATATGTTATGTTTATATATTAAATATATTTATGTATAATATAAAATATAAGAATATGAATAAGTAAATGTATAAACGTAAATATTTTCAAAATATATACTGTGTGTGTGTATTTATATATACATAATAAATATACAGTAAATACACATATATAATGAAAACAAAAACTTTTATTTTGGATGTGATTATGTGATTAATCGTATGACAGCACTTTTTTTTATATATATATATATAATTTTTATAGTATTGCCGTTTGTTGTTTAATTATTGCACTGCCACTGAAAGGGTATGCTGACAGGATAAATAAAAAAAAACAAAACAAAAAAAAACATTCAGTCTCACTCTAAAGAAATTATTATTTTAAAAATGTAAAAAACATGACATTTTCTTATAATGACTCACATATTTTATTTTATATGTAGTTTCATTAGTTTAATTATTATTATGTTTAGTTCATTGAGTCTAAGAGATTAAAAGCACAAATAAAGTTAAAATAAACTATATTTTCAGTCTGTATTCAGAACATATACATTCAGTCTGTGTTCAAAAGCTGATCAGAGACTCCACCCTCTCACAACCTTTACTCTTCCAGGAAGTGACTAGTCTTATGATTTCTGCTTTACATATCATACTGAAAGATGAAAAGATTCACTTTTGTGGAGATCAGAGGAGGACACTATAAATGAGGATTTTGGAGAAGTGTATTGAACAGAATAGGTTTGATTTTGATTGTAATTGTTATTTACTTTTCAAAGTAAAGTTCAGAAAGTGAAAGTAAGCTGTAGATCATTGCAGAAGAAGAGGAAATGGACTCAAAATCTGTGGAAGAGCTTTCTTGTCCCGTGTGCTGTGAAATCTTCAAGGATCCTGTTCTTCTGTCCTGTAGTCACAGTATTTGTAAAGAGTGTCTTCAACGGTTCTGGAAGACCAAGAAAACTCAGGAGTGTCCCGTCTGCAGAAGAAGATCCTCAAGAGAAGAGCCTCCACGTAATCTAGCGTTAAAAAACTTGTGTGATTCACTGATAAAGGAGAGAAATGAGAGACGTTCATCAGGATCTGAGGAGATCTGCAGTTTACACAGTGAGAAACTCAAACTCTTCTGTCTGGAGGACAAACAGCCGGTGTGTTTAGTGTGCAGAGACTCAGAGAAACATGTCAATCACACATTCAGACCCATCAGAGAAGTGCTTTCATCTCACAAGGTAAGATCAGGTCTTTCATTTCATATGATAATCACAGTAATATTTGTGTATACAATCGAATGTTCATCCTTTACAAGTTAAATCATTTACAAATATATATGACCTGAAAATTTCAGGCACAAATGGGACTGTTTGACCATATGACCATACAACATATTAACATACCTATAAAACATCCAAACATACTAAACCTCTTAGTTAATTTAACAGATGTTCATCTTAACTTGTAGGAGGAGCTGAATACAGCACTGATATCTTTACAAAACAAGCTCAAACATGCAGAAGAAATGAAAGCAGAGTGTGATGAAACAGTGAAACACATCAAGGTGAGGATCTCGAGTAAAGAGTTTATGATGGACATTAGTGGAGTGAGTGTTAAAGCAGAGCTGACTGAAGTGAATGTGATGTGATTTCAGTCTCAAGCTGAGCACACAGAGCGTCAGATTAAAGAGGAGTTTGAGAAGCTTCATCAGTTTCTCAGAGATGAAGAAGAAGCTACAATCACTGCACTGAGAGAGGAAGAGGAGCAGAAGCAGCAGATGATGAAGGAGAAGCTGGAGGAGATGAACAGACACATCTCAGCTCTTTCACACACAATCAAAGACACGGAGGAGATGATGAAAGCTAGTGACGTCTGCTTTCTGAAGGTGACGACTGAATTTAACTTCATTGTTTGTGCTCAAAACAACTTACCAATTACCTAGAGATGCTGATTAACAATGAGAACATGAACTGTTATGATGAAGTAAAGTCTTATAAGTTATTAAAATGTTTTTCATCCTCTCTATTTTCCAGGAGTTTAGCATCACGATTGAAAGGTAAGTTGAGCTGCTGGTGTTTCTTCTCTCAGTGGATCTGAACTCAAATCCTCTGCAGTTCTGATCCTGAATGTTCTTCCAGAGTCCAGATCTCACAGCCGGATCCACAGATGAGTTCTGGAGCTTTGATTCATGTGCCACATTACTTGAGTAACCTGCGGTTCAGAGTCTGGAAGAAGATGCAGGAAACTCTCCAACACAGTGAGTCTCCAGATCTGACTTCAGGAGACACCAGTACAAAAGATGATATAGTTCAGATATAAACAAACACAGACAGATTAACATGCATGATAAAAATATATATAATAATCACTTGAAATTCTATGGAGTTCAAGTGAATCTGAACTGTAATTCATAAGATCATGCAGCAAACTCATGATGACTACAAAACACAGTCTATTCCTCATGGTGTATGTTTATGTATTAGGTTTACATTTCTAATATACCATCATATTTTATCCTCTAATCTGATTTTATTCTCTTCACAGCTCCGTTGACTCTAGATCCAAACACAGAAGGTCGTTGGCTCACAGTCTCTGCTGATCTGACCAGTGTGTCGTACAGTAATGTATATCAAAATCTTCCTGATAATTCAGAGAGGTTTGACAGGTATTCATGTGTTCTGGGTTCTGAGGGCTTTAACTCAGGAACACACTGCTGGGATGTGGAGGTTGGAGACAATACACTCTGGATTCTTGGAATAACCACAGCATCAAACCAAAGGAAGGGAGATGTTTTCTTTAACACTGATGTCTGGCGTGTGCGGTACATGAACAGCGAATACTACTCACGATCCCCAGATCAACCCTTCACTCTCTTCACAGTTAAAGAGAAGCTGCAGCGTGTGAGAGTTCAGCTGGACTGTGACAGAGGAAAGGTGTCCTTCTCTGATCCTCTAACTAACATCTGTCTGTGTTCATTCACAACAACCTTCACTGAAACTATCTTTCCATTCTTATATAATCACTGCACAGTGTCTCCTCTCAGGATCTTACCAGTTAAACTGATTGTAACAGCAGAAAATCACAACTAAATCTCATTCTGCTTTTAGATCAATTAAGAATTTGTTGTTTTCATTGTTTTGCATTTTATGGTTCAATAACACTGTAATCAAAGGAAAAGGGTCTCATTCATAAATAAAAAATCTACTCAAACCAGTGATGGACGAAGTACACAAATCAAGTACTTGAGTAAAAGTATAGATACGTATCATAAAATATTACTCCAGTAAAAGTAAAAGTACTGCTTTTTCAATTTTACTCAAAAACTTTAGTACTTTTGTACTTTCACTTATGTACTTAAGCAAAAAGTACTAATAGATAGATTTATTTTGCAATTTTATATAGGCTACTTAATTTAATTTTATATTAGCATATGTTTTTATAATCCTATACTGCTCAAAATACCTGTGATTTTTTATATCTAAAAATTACCTCAATTTAGCACCAGCAAGCTTGTTAGCTAGACAGTTAGCATCAGCTAACAATATTGACTTATTTTCAGCATGGTTATGAATAATTCATATCTGTCTACTCGGCTAGTTGATCTAAACAATATAAAGAATTATAGTGTTGATAAACAATATAAAAACAGACGTCACATAGGGCTAAATGCGTATAATTTTAATAAAGGTGTTAATACAGCAGCGGGGAATATGAACCTGCATGAGTTATTTTATTAATCTGTTATTTTAATGCTTTGTTTTTTTATCTAAAACATAGAGACACAGTTGATCTGTCTGCATTCAAGCATTTCAGTGAGCTTAAATAGATCAACCTTTACAGCAGATTTAGTTCACAAACAACTGAATATGATTTGACCTAAATATGATTTTCAGTTTCAATAATTAATCCTAAAATTCGACATTAGTAATTAATTTTCGCGGCATCATCGCTCACAAGATGAGTTCAGTTCACTGGAGACTCGCTCTAAACGATTCATTTGAATCAGTGAGTGACTCGAGAACAGCTGCAATCGAATCTTTCTAATTCCTGAATGAATCTTTTGTTGTGATTTGTGAACCGATTCAACAGATTCATTGAAAAGAATCAGTTTGTTCATGAATCAGACACCGCTTCTGCGTCTCGGAGCACGTGATGTATTATAAGGAGTAACGATATGTTTTATTAAATGTAGTGAAGTAAAAAGTACGATCTTATGCTTTGGAATGTAGTGAAGTAAAAGTAAAAGTTACTCAAAATAAAACTACTCCAGTAAAGTACAGATACTTGAAAAATGTACTTAAGTACAGTAACGAAGTAAAGCTACTTCATTACTGTCCACCACTGACTCAAACTGTTGCTCAAGCTACTCTAATACAGTTTTCACATTTATTATGGATTTCTTATTGTTTTTATCGAAAGAGAAAAAATGTAGGGCAGGTCTTGTTTCTGTTCATCTGTTGTTGACTGGATTTTGATTGATTTTGATTGATGTTACACTCAAATATGAATGTGATCTTGCAGTTGGTGGAGGAGGGATGGGGTTTAATTACTGCTAAAGTCCTGCGTACATCACCAGAGGAAAGTCTGACATGTTCACTGTTATGAAAATGTTGTTGTTTTTTTAATAAATGAAACTTACACATGGATTCAAAGCAAAATACATCACTTTACTGCTTGGAATTTCCATTTTAGTTTTTTATTATTATTATTATTATTTTATATTCATTAGCAACAATGATGTAGTGTAAATTTATTTTTATAGAAATGAAAGGAAAATTACATTATTTAACTGGTTGTAAGAAAATATGTCAACACAGGAACAAAAACAGAATTTAAAATGGGGGGAAATATCATTATGAAATAAATATTTTTCTCAAATACAAAGAAAAAATAAAGTTGTCTAAATGAAGTTCTTAGCAATGCATATTACTAATCAAAAGTTAAGTTTTGATATATTTACGGTAGGAAATTTACAAAATATCTTCATGGAACATGATCTTTACTTAATATCCTAATGATTTTTGGCATAAAAGAAAAATCAATATTTTTGACCCCTACAATGTATTTTTGGCTATTGCTACATATATAC
>CM049861.1:26476683-26555598 GCA_027422415.1 Schizothorax lantsangensis | reverse complement strand
AACAAATGGACCCTTATGACTGGTTTTGTGGTCCAGGGTCACAAATGTATTTTATTTCTTTGTAAACTCTATCTCCCTAAAGATGATTATCACTTTCTGATGGTAGCAAAGTGTGTAAAATAGTGTGTCTTTAATTATGTCCTCCTGGGCGCCCAGAACGATTCACCAACATGTTTAATGTTTTATTAAATATGATGAATAATGTACATACAGTTGATGCTTGCGGATACAATTGTCTGTACAATCAACAGACACAACTGAAATGTGAAAACAAAGCCCATCATCTCCTCATTTCTCAAAAGTATTATTTATTAAAAATAAAATGGCTTCAATAGTTTAAAAATGAATTAAATGGAGATATTAAATTAGTTGGAAATGAAATGGAATGAAGAAATTAAAAAAAAATTAAAAAACTCCTACCCTGCGTCCAAATGTGCATACTATCCACCCTATCTGCCATAAATAGTATTGAAATGTACTAATATCACATAGAATGTAGGATGGATAGTATGTACATTGGGACGTAGGCCTACATCCCGAGATGCACTGACGCGCGCGCTCGAGCGAGCGTGTGTGCTAAACATCCGGTGCGCGCCGCCGCCGCTGTGAGTGAGTGAGTGTGGAGGAAGATGGCGGCGCTGATCCTCCCGTCTGACTGGATAAAAAACTGGGACAAATCCGGCAAAAATGAGTTGTGAGTAAGAGGTTAGGGATCAGATGGGAAGTGGGGGTGAAAATAAAGCCATATCTATTTTATTTGGGCGGTATCGCCGCGGGTGATTGTTCTCCTCATTGTGAATGTCCACAGCTAGTGCGCGTTACAGACTCATTACTCAAAGTTCAATAAAATCGCCATCAAACCTAAATATACTACTAACCAAATAAAGAATATAAAGTCAGTAGTTTCTGTACATGGACGTGTAAGACACTTTATCGTGTACTTCAGTAATTTTCATGAATGTAACGTCAGTGTGCTAATAGTTAGCAGGGTTAGCATTAGCATGTGTCTTCTTATCAGTGTGTGCTACATTGTATTTAACGTAATGTGTGTTACATGCTGATAAACGTGATCTCATACACTCTGAGCTGACCTGAAGTCAATATTATGGGGTGTTAGGAGGTTGTGTGTAGTGTAAAGTGTAGATGTAACGTTAGCTGTGCTAAAGAGTTCAAGCTCACTTTTTATAAGCGCCCAGTCAGATTTCGATATGAGATATCGGTTGAGTCTGAAACGCAGTGATCTGCCCTACCTAGAGAGCAGTTATGAATAGTACAGTCTCCAAGCCTACTGAGCGGTCTAACTGTTGACTCCTAGCGAGCTGCCTGCTTAGACTGCATTGTAGTGAACATACTAGTGCAGCACAGTGTCAAGGAGACCCTGTGAGCCGCTTATGTAGACAGCATTGTGAGCACCTGTGATGAAGTGGGATGCCAGTGCGCGCTAAACCTAGTGGTTTTCTTGTCTAGACAGCGGTGTTAGGCATCTTGTTTCAAAACTGCTTTTGAATGCCGCAAAATCTAGTGAGGCGTCACGTGCAGTACTGTCTTGTTAGGCAGCTTACTAGGATTTGAGCACTGCCTGATTGATATTTACATGCACCTGTCTTTTGCAGGTAGTTTGACCCATGTGGGTGTTTATGAGGCAGATATAAATGGGCTGCACTTGTTTGCAGTAAATTCAGCTGATATTGAATTGTTAATAACCTGTAGCTTATGGAGTGTTAAAGTTGTTCAGCGTCATACAGAGGGGATTGTGGTGCTGGATTAGACTGCAGTTTTGATACAAACAAGCTTTAAATGTGTAGTAAGCTATACATTTTTGATCTGTTATGCCCAAAAACTATTAGACCTCATTCACTGTTAATCCAGTGCAAATTAAATCCTTTTTTTGTTGATTATGTGCTTATTAATAACTGAAATTCTCTTTCTAGCCATTCACTTATTTGCCTTTTCTGTTTCCAGTTTCCAATTTTTCCAGGACCTTGTGGGGAAACCCAGCAGTCATGAGTTTATTAAAGGTGAGTTCAATTCATAATTTTTAGTCTTTGGGCTTGTGTTGGTGGCAGTTTGTTTATCACCGTGGTGGTTGTATATATGAATGCTATTTGTGCAAATTGTAATTTATAATGCACAAATTATGCTTTTAATGTAAATCAAAATTTAAAAGTACATTAAAATGTAAACAATACCACATCCTTGTTCATGTAAACCATAGAAATTACAGCTAATTTCAGAAGCAAGCCACGTTTAGTAATATTTCCCAACAATGATAAATGTTTCTTCATACACCTTCACTGTGTGTTGAGAGGGCTGTGGGACACAAGCATGTCTTTCTTGTCTAATATTTTAATGTCTTCTCTTGATATCCCAAAGCAATTGACACTGGTTGTAAAGGGTCAGAAGAGCAAGTTTTTAATATTCCACATGTTTTACAACATTTACTTTTGTATATGTTGCATTGGCGATAAATGCCAACTGTTCTGTAAATACGGTACTGCTCATAAGCTTGCATAACCCTTGTATAATATTCAAGATGTTAGTAATTTTAACAAAATAAGAGGCGTTAGTTAACTTAGTTTGGGCCCTTTCATTAAGTCATACGAGATCAAAAGACTATTAAAAAAAAAAAAAAAGTATTTCTTGTTGACTAACAATTTCTGCCCTAATAAATAGCGTAGATTGTATTCTGTATGATGGTTTAATAATTCAGCTATGAATGGTTAAATATTCTAGTACCTGTCAAGTGTCTGCTAGAGAGTTTTCTGCTCAGTGTGTTGTGTTCAGTGTCTGACAGCTGCTTGTAACATCCTTTTAACATCTTTACCTTGACACTTTCATCCCAGTTCACACGTTTGGGGAGGCAATTCCCACAGTGACAGCCGTGTGTGAAGAGGTTCACTGTCACTGCTTACATGAGTCTAAACTGCATCAGCAAATAACTGGATGCTTAGAAATATTAGCACTTATCTGAGCTGAAAATTGTATATTTGAGGCACACGCATTGTATTTGTGGATAATAGTAGTTGAATGGCTGTTATGGTGAACATAGAGATTATTCATTATCATGTACTAAAGTTTTTCTTTTTTGATTTTTGTTTTGTATAGTTTATTTATTCGATTTTTTTCACTTCTTTCCTGCCATGATTGTAACCATGGTAGCTGGCATGGCACTAAATTATAAACAATTAACCAGTCATCCATTATCCTGTGCACAAATTTTCATTCCACACTATTCATTACTGTTAATGTGTTCAGGGCCCAACAATAAAGAAGTTATTTGTTTATTTTTGTCCTGCTGACAAAATTGCAAGAAATGTTTTTTTTTTTTTGTTGAATATAATGACAACTGTAAAGTTCATAAACAGTCACTGGGAAATGTTAATGCAAGACGTTGATTTATCGTTATCAATTCTAACTGATGTTACTATGATGAGTCATTCTTGCAATTTGAACAAAACCTATTGCAACCATCTAGATAACATAACCGTGTTGACAGTTTTAATCAACTGAATTCACAACAACAATGCATTACAAGGATAAAAAAAACTAAAAACATTGCAAGCATATGAATAACAGTCAAAAGAATTCAAGCATTGGCCCCATAGTGCAAGGGACAGCTCTGTCAACTGCCCCAAACACTCTCTCACTGGTCCCGGGCCTTCCTTATTGGTAAGCCCTAGTGTTTCTTTGGCAGGACTGTGGTGAACAGCTCTGTTAAATACTGTACAGGTGTTATCATCATGCCTTGTAGGAGCTGAAAGCTGTTATTGAGTCTGCCGTGTGTGTTTTGTCTTGTAGATCTGCAGACAGCCCTGTATGAGCTCTGCTGGCATGTTATCCAGGGCAATCTGAAGGTGGATGTGGCTGCCAGTCTCCTGGCTGATGTTCTGGTGAGTGCTGATCCCGTCTCCTAACATTCACCCCCTGCCCCACCTGCACTGAGACTGTTAGGATTGACTGTCTGGGTTTGTGTCACGTGTGAGGACTGTGATGTGAGGGGGAAATAAAAGTAAACAAACATTTGTTTTACTGACATACATGGTTAGTTAATACGAATACTTCACACTAAAATGAATATTGTCATATTTTATTTGCTATCATACTTCATATTAATCCTGTGTGATTCACAAATATTTGAATATTTTCTGGCCACTTTTCAGTGTGATGATAGTGAATGTGGACTCTCAAGCTCCAAAATGATAAAGTATTATTAATCTATTCAAAGGTTTCACAAACCCCAAGCTGCTTTTTGAGAGAACATTAGTCGATGAAAAGCCACTGGTGTTACTCAAAATTCAATCACTCTTTTACTGAATACAGGGAAAAATGACTCTCTGCTGCATACCAGAAATCCTTCGACCGCATTGACCCTGACCTACACACAGCTTTTTATTAGTGATTTTTGATCATACTGATCAGAACAAACCCCTAACTAAAGTTTGAAACATTACAATGATACCCTTACGGTTATAAGTAAAGATTTTTGGTCACGCTTTATTTTAAGGTCCAATTCTCGCTATAAACAAACCATTAACTGTGACTTTTCCCTCAATACACTCCTAATTTGCTGCTTATTAATAGTTGGTAAGGTAGTTAAGTTTAGGTATTGGGTAGGTTTAGGAATGTAGAATATGGCCATGCAAAATTTGTGCTTTATAAGTACTAATAAACAGCCAATAAATAGGCATGCTAATATGCAACTAGTTAATAGTGAGAATTGGTCCCTATACTAAAGTGTTACCAGATTTTCTTTACTTCTGGAGTTTGTTGCAGCTGGGCACAGAGCCATTTTTACAACACAGGCTCTGTATTGATTACCTGATCAGGTGCTAAATGCAGGTGGAAACGTGGTCTAAAATGGATTACATTTTCTTTCAAAAACTCATGACCACATCACATTTGTAGTGGAAATGCTATCTGTCTTGAATGCTTTTCTGACAGCAGTGAAGTACTGCCTGCTTTCCTCTGATTCACCTAACACATGATTGTAAACCGAGACGCACCAAAAACATTGAGAGCCATTGCACTCATTATCCTGAGCGTTTCCCACTTGCTCAGAAGCCACGTAACCGCTTCATCTGTTCCATTGTATTTATATTGAATTTGGACCTCCCACTGAAGTGATGTAGGGTGCAAGGAAACACAAAGGCAGGGTCTTGATGATCCCAGGCGGTCTCGGGAAACATGTTAATGCCTTACAGACTTATGACGTGGACCAGAAAACATCCTTACAGAAAGGGTTTTTCACAGGCAAACAACACATTTTCTTTAGAAAATGTATAAATAGTTTATCAAAAATGTATCTTGAAAGTTTGCAAAAGGTTTATATATATATATTTTTTTTTTTTTAAATTGTGAAAAAAATGCATCTATGTGGGTTTATTTACACTTAAAATTGAGGAACACATATTCACTATTAGCTTAAGAGCTTTCCCTCAAACTCCTAATTTGTTTGTTGTTAGTAAGGTAATTGTAGTAGTTATGTTTAGGTATAGAGTAGGGTTAAGGGATCTAGAATATGGCATGCATTAATATGTGACCTGAAAGCTAAATAAATAAGCTTTCCATTGATGTATGGTTTGTTATGATAGGACAATACTTGGCTGAGATGCAACTATTTGAAAATCTGGAATCTGAGGGTGCAAAAAAATCTAAATATTGAGAAAATCACCTTTAAAGTTGTCCAAATGAAGTCCTTAGCCATGCATATTACTAATAAGAAAATTATTTGATATATTAACGATAGGAAATTTACACAATATCTTCATGGAACATGATCTTTACTTAATATCCTAATGATTTTTGGCATAAAATGGATAATATTGACCCATACAATGTATTTTTGGCTATTGCTACAGATATACCTGTGCTACTTATGACTGGTTTTGTGCTCCAGGGTCACATATGTGCTTTATTAAATCAGCTAGAATGCTATTAATGTGCATGCTAATGCTGAATTGTTCCCTGATCTAAAGTGAAATGAATCTGTGCTATTCCAGTTCCAGAAGTGTTTAAGTCTGATTATTCACTCAAACTCAGTAAGAGTTTTGGCGAGGTTAGTTTTTTGCTCTTTAGTCACGGTAACATGAGTGGTTCTGAATGCTGAATAAACGGCGCTGGGGTACTTCTGACACATAAATGGAAATCCACTGAAGTAAACGACATGTTACCGTGCAAACACCTTGTGAAGTTCTGCTAGGAGTCTTTCATCTCAGCACCCTCAGAAACTCTGTCCTGCTGAGATGTGAAGTTTGCTGTCCCGTGTGTATCTCAATTAGGTTTTCTTTAAACTTTCAAATCAGACGTTCTTTCACAGCAGTAGCGATGTTTGATCTGTGGAGCGTGGACACAGAATCGCTCCACAGATTGCTTTGCCGCTGCTGCTGTGACATCTCATACAGCCAGATGAAACTAGCCTTCCAAACACAGCTGAAGTGTACCAGTGATAGATCACCCACTTCACATCTCTACTTCTGCTACGTCTAGTGTGCTGTCCACCGTCCTCCAGTGAACTGGAATCTCCACCGGGAAAAGAGAGACGTTCAAATTCTGTGAAATTAAAATGCTGTAAACATTTGTGCAATGTGCCATTAAAAGCAATTGTGTTTGTCTTTCAGGAGCTGCGGGACGATATACCTTCTATTTTAGCTGATGTTTTCTGTATATTAGGTAAGCCCTGCCGTATGTTTATACATGCTAATGCTGATGAAAGGAAGTGTGCCAGACAGTGTCATCTCATTTGTCCTGGTGAAGTAGAGCCAGGATGTGTTTGTATGAAAGATGGTTTTGTTACGTGCTTGAGTGAACATGCTTATTAAACTACAGTCGTGTGTCCACGTAGATCGCCGTTCTGACAGATGTTTGCATAATTCAGTTGCTGAATTTGAAGGAGCTGAAGAGTCTTACTGAACTTATTCTAATGAAGCTCTCATCAAATTCCCTGCTGTTCATTTGGCAGGCCCAGTGTGATTGATTTAAATGTTAATTTAATGTTACATGGAGATACTACAGCTCTTGAAACCTACACAAAACACATGTGAGTTTGTTACCGATAAATACAAGGTGCCAACATTTTGAGGACCTGATGAAATAGGGCTGCACATCATGATTAATCATGATTATTTTGCTCAAATCATTGTCATTTTAGAAATTACTTTTTACATTTCTTTTTTTTTTTACTCTTTGCATTATGAAAACTTCTTTCAAAAGCTTAACTATTGAAATTTCTAATATAAACTGCAATTCTGCAATTTCTTTCTTGCAAACACGCAGTTTTGATGTTTTTGTTCATGGTTTGGACTGTCATTCTGACGGCACCCATTCGCTGACCTATTTATAGTCATTACTACTAAAATATCCTTTACAATGATAATATCCACTTACAGCTAACCGCCAGCTACTATGACATGGATTTTGCTGGCCTGTTTTAAAAAAAATAAAAATAAATGGTTAAAATACAGCATGATCAACAATACTGATGTCAGAAATAGATTTTTCAAATACATAATGATTCTGATTATTTAAAACCATTATAATACTCATTTTCAACTGTGCTTTCTCAGTGTCTCTTCTTTGCATTTAGTTTAAAGTGCAGTTGCATTATGATAATGTATTTCTGTCTTAATAACATTAGTAATTATAATACTTCTATTATATTATAAAATGTATTGTATTATATAAAAGAGCTAATGGGCCTAAGGAGTCTCAGACAAAGGAGTTTTAGTTAAGAAAATAACTTAAACAAATGACTATAGTACAACTTTTTTGTTGCTCTTATAAACACCGCACAGACAAACAGGTTTGTTGGGTTTTGTTGGATCAGTATGTTACCAGTTTGTTTTCACCCAGCTGAACTTGTTCAGTCAGTGTTTGTCTGTGTCTGTTGGTTCAGTGTGAAAATGAGTTATTTTTCATAAAATTCTAAATTCAGCTACACCCGACTTGTTTGTTGTCGTTTGTCTGTGCGGTGTGAATAGGCCTTTATTGTATAGAAGTTATAAATTCCAGTGTCATGAATACTAGAAGTTTATCAACATGGCAGTTGTTCAGCTGATGAAACATCTTTACAAAAAACCTTCAGTAGACAAAAACTCAATTTGTGATCTTTGAAAATGGCATGTAATCTTAAACCTTTATGCATTTGCATGCCGTTGTAAAGACTAAGACTATCCCTCACATCCTCAATGACATCTGTGTAAAATTGAATATGGCATCTACCCTGACGAAGATCAATTGGATTAATTTCTCGTTACAAAGATTATGTAATGGGCTGTCTAAAAGAACAGTGTGTGCTTTCAAATAATTGCTGTAACCATTAATTAAAATGGCAGTAGATGTACATAACACATCAAGAATTGATTTATATGTTATGTACGTCTGACTTCATATGCATTCACATGAGCTACATGTGTAATTGTTGATTTTGCAGATATCGAGACTGGCTGTTTGGAGGAGAAACACAAGCGAGATCATTTTGCCCAGCTGGTTGGAGCCTGTTTGGTGAGTAGAGCAGCGTGTGATTGTGTTCATGACCACTGTGTGGCAGTAATGCGCTTTGAGACGCGTCGCCCGTCTCTCCAGCGCTACAGCACACACTGCGGTTGGCGAAATGCTTTTTTTGCGTGCATACGTAAGTGGGTGGCCGATCCCCTGACTCTGAAGATTAGCTGCATTAGAGTATTGAGTGGCCCAAATTCTGTCCTCCAGTGAAAAATTAAATTGTAGTCACAAAGGACCGCCCTGCTCCCCTGAACGAACCTCCAGCGCTGTGCTGGAATTAAACGAGACACTTTCACGGCGGCTGTGGGTTTTTGAGCTAGGCCTCAAACCAGAGCACGTTTTGCATCTTTGTTGTGGCCGAACACGACACGTTTGTGAGGGGAGCGGTTTGTAATGGCAGTCGGGGTGACTCATCAAGACCTGCAGTGCTCCTGCTCTCTTCTTTTCATCTAAACCACTGTATGCCTGATTAGTATGCAAATACGCACTTCTTATGCAGTGTTATTAGTGTCTTATGTAAGTGTAGCTGAAGGCCATTGAGGTTGGATGTGGGCAGTGCTACGCTGATGGATGCAGAGATATTATTCTAGCGGTTTGATTAATTTAATACTGGTCTTATCCTCCTGATAGAGCTTCCACAGCAGTGTTGGTGAAGAGTGTCTAATTAATGGCATTGTTGTCTGTCGTTTTCAGATCTGTGTTCCTGATGGTATGCTGAAGGAGAGATTAGATCCAGAAACACTGGAGTCTCTGGGGCTGATCAAACAGGCTCAGCAGTTCAACCAGAAGATTGTCAAAATCAAGACCAAACTATTGTAAGTCACATTTCCTGCTGTTCCCACCACATTAAAGAGGATTGATTGTATCTTTTCCTGTGAATATATACAGATCTTGCCTACCTAGACAGCATTCTTTCTTAAACTAGTGGTGTTTGCCTATACAATCAGCAAGGGCATCACAGTCGAGGTATTTTTAGGCATCGTAGTTTAAAAACCTTCTGTGCATCCTACCTAGACAATATTGTGGCCTCAATCCTCTCAATGTAGCGAGGTGCCTGCTTATGGTGCTTTTCCACTGAGTGGTACGACTCGGCTCGGTTTGCGTTTCCACTGTAGTTTAGTACCACTTTAGAGTGGGCGGGATTATTCACGTCGTTATAGTTGTATAGTACTCTACTGCCGTGACTCCTGAAAAACTTTTTCATTCCACGTCGCTCCATCAAGCTCTTGCTGGATCCGCTCCTCGGCTATCAATGAGAGGACAGTCTGTACTTCCTCAACAGACAACGAAACAGACATTTTTTGGTTGTTAAAAAAAGGTGTGCTCATTCAAACAGTTGCGTTCGATCCTTCGCTGGCTGTGCTGATTTAAATCTAGCGGGTCTGTTGTGTCTCGTGCCGCAACTTCAATGACGCAGATAGTGACGATTCTCTTCGGCCAATCAGTGATCAGCAGAGTTTACACGTCACGTTTTGGTAACGGTACGGTTCGCATGGAACCTCAACCAAGGTGGTACTGAAAAAAGTACCAGGTACTGTACCAGGTACCAGTGGGAAAACCCCCCAGAAGTGAACCGTACCATGCAGTGGAAAAGCGCCATTAGACAATATTACTTCATGTTCCAAAAAAGGCCATATAGACTACAGAGTGCCATGTAATCAGTCTATGGTACATGCTTTGTTAAAACCGTTTGCCAGCATTATTTCAATATTTTTTAATAAGTGTGTTTAACAGTGGAATTCCTGGTGAAAAACTGCATTACCCATAATTCTGCAAATAAATCTCCTCCAATAAGGGAATGGAATTAAGCAAATCACACCAAAATAACTCTTTAGCACTACCCACTTCCATGAAGCACTGCAAATTACATCCTAAAGTCAGTCTGTCTATGCTCTCAAGCTTCATAAATGTTTGTGGTGTGAATCTTCATTTGCCTCAAGATTCGATTACGATTCAGTGGTTAACGATTTGATTATTAAACAATCATCATGTCCTCCGATTCTTATTACATCAATAATCAATATAACTCTTGTTTTTTTGTCTTTGTTATAAAAAATGCGAATGACACGCAGTGGAACAAAAAAAAAAACACTGCCTAATTTATTAGTTACATAGGAATTGATTCTTATTAAAGAATAACTCAAGTTATTCAGTCAGGAGCAGTGAGTGATTGTCTCTGTCTTTCTGTTGTTGTGGTTAACATTAATTACACAGACAGCAGCAGGTTTATTATATTATACCTAATGCATGGGACCAAAATAATTGATTTCTTTCCCAACTGTTTACGTTCACTTAAGACATAACTGATTACACTTAGGTGAACACTTGGCAAGACAGATACACTATATTGCCAAAAGTATTGGGTGGCCCCCTTCTAATGAACAGGTTTGACTACTTTAGTAATTTCTATGAGTACAAATCTTAATGTTAAAGCATATAATGATATTCTAGGAAATTGTGTGCTTCTAATATTATAGCAACAGTTTGGACAGGACCTCTTTTCTATTCTAACATGACAATGTCTCTGTGTATAAGACAAGGTTCAAAAAGAAAATGATTGATTCAGTCAGTGTGGAAGAACTTGACTGGTCTGCATAAAACCAAGTCCTAATCCCAGTTTAACACCTCTGGTGTGACTGTAAATGTAGACCTTGAGCCAAAAACTCATCACAAACACCAATGACTTGTACATATGGGTTCAGTCATTTTAGACACTTCCAAAACTGTTGCAACAGAGATTGAAATACAATTTTTAAATACATGAATTATGTTCCCATCGTTGTTGCCACAGATTTGGAAGTGCATTTTTCTGTTCTAAAGAAGGGGGTGTCCCAATACTTTTGTCTAAATAGTGTATTTTGACATAATTGAATGTGTATTTGACTGTTGAAGTGAACTGAATTCAGGATCACATGCTTTCTGAGAGGCTTTCTCTGTGCGTGGCTTTAGCTGTGTGTCAGTCAGCGCCAGTGTCACATTGACTTCCTTTTCACAGCTTATTACACTAACTCTTTTTCACATCAGTCACGTCCTGCACTTCTTTTCATTCATGTGTCTTTTCGTAAAAACTGAAATGTGCCCAAATATCTGCTTTTAATGACGCGTGATAGATTTTGAAGCACCGGCTGCTTCTCTCCCTCTGCCATGTCTCTTTCTATGAACATCAGATACAAGTGCTTAGCTTCCAAAGCACATGTGCAGTTTTTTTATTAATATATAATAAAAGTACTCGGTTTAGAATAATACTGTATGTTGATACGTATGTATGATATTTTATTTTAAAATACTTTTTTTTTTTTTTGCTTCAAATGAAATTTGTAATGTTGTGATTCACCTGGTGCTGGGTGATTATGATCATAGCCTATAAACTATAACTTAAAGCTGTTTTTTTTAACTCCTTATGGGTTAAATAAATGAGGAAAAAAAACTTTTTAAACTGCTGAAAATGCAGGAATTGTTCCACTCTATAGCCAGTCTTGTCTTTTTAGCAAAGCATACTATTTAAGAACTAGGCTATACAATCTGTTAGTGTTAACAGGATACTGGAATTTCTAACCTCAATGCGGTACCTTGAAAAATATAAATATTCGATAACATAAAAAAATTCCACAATGTTATGGTTGATTTGATCTAATGTAATTCACTTTTGAACAAAGTAATTTCTTATCAACTGAAACCCTGTTTGAGATTCCTCAGAGTTCTAATTGGGATTAAATAATAATTGTAGTAATGTTGTTATTATTATTGAAATGTAATCAGCTGTCCACAAACATGTTGAAAATTATGTGAATGTGAATCATTCTGTAGTAGTTCAGTTCAGTGGACTATATACTTCAATAAAACAGTCTGCGCTGTGTTTCAACTCACTGTCACAGAAACAACAGAGCGAGAAACACAGCTGGTAATCGTATATTGATACTGAGGAAAATGAGTGTTGAAATGGTTTCAAATATTCTGAATCAATATAAAATATAAAATCGATATTTGACAGCACTAATATCTAAACATGCTGTGGTGTGAGAGAGAACAGCATGGCTATTTTTAATGGCTTGCATTAAAGCGAATTGAATTGTAACTTCTTTTGAATGAGATCATTTGCATCTGAAGTGCAGAGGTTGACCTCTGTTGAACTGTGATGAGTTCAGATGACAGTCGTGTTTCAGATGACACTCGTTGGGTAGAAAACACACCTCAGGTTCATGTGCTGAAATGCTGTGTTGTTCTCTTTCAGACACGGGTCACTGCTTTCTGCACATTCAGCTTCTTGTTGTGAATCTATAAAATGTCCCCAGCTTAATTTTGCTGTAAATGAAAAGCATAGCACTGAGCGCCCGTGATGATGATTAATTTCATGCCTTTGTGTAGGTCTTTCTTAATGAGTTTTATCAAGATTACAGAGCACTCTGCCCTGAAAGCCCCCGTTCTCTTACCACACTTCTTTACGTGCCATGCAACAGTCCTTTCATTACCATAAGCATGTTCTAATGGATTCATTGGTTTCATGTCGTCTTATAAAATGCCTGCCATATGTCTGAGGGCGGCATTAGCCTCGTATTCATGCCCGTGACCAGCAGACCTCGGCTCTGATATACTTCATTAGTTTTAGACGACTGCATGAAGTTATTTTCCTGTGTAACCTTCCATCTTTCACTCCGTAGTTACAAACAGCAGAAGTTCAATTTGTTGCGCGAGGAGAATGAAGGTTACGCTAAGCTGATCACGGAGCTTGGGCAGGATCTGTCCAGGAATCTCACCAGCCTCCTCGCCCTTGAGAACATCAAGTCATTAATAGGTACAGTATGTGCTGCATCACCTGTCTTAATGACTCGTGAGCTGAACTACATCCCTTAATATTGCTGTACAGTTCCAGATGTGATATGATGATTATTAGTAACAGTAGGATCTTGAATTTCTTCTCTAGAAAAGTGCTTCTCAACCAGAGGGCCTCAGCCAACCTTTATAGATGATTTAAAACTAATTTAATATGCCACTAATAATAACATTTATAATTATATATATTAATATGCATAAAAATTCTAACTTAAAGGGTCAGTTCATCCAAAAATGAAAATTGTCATTTACACACCTTGAGTAGTTCCAAACCTATATTAGTTTCTTTCTTCTTTTGAACACAAAAAAAGAAGATATTTTGAAGAGTGTTGGTAACCAAACAGTTGCTGGTCCCCATTTTTTCCCATTCTAATGTAGACCAACAACTGTAAACTCATATGGGTTTGGAACAACTTGAGGGAGAGTAAATGATGACCATTTTAATTTTGGGGGGAAAATGATAAAAAATGCATATGTATATTATATACTATCAACTTTTAAAGTTACAGCTGTTTTTTTTTTTGTGCATAAATGCTTTTAAAATGTGCATAAATGCTTTTGTTTCACTCTGTTTGATCCTTTCTGTATATTTGTTCTGTCCTGTCATGTCTGTTGTCCTATTACATATCTGTGGCATCCCAAATAATATATTTATTTTTGTGTTATTTACAAACACACACATAAGTGTAATGTGTAAGCGTGTTTAGTAAGTTAATGAAGAATAGTTATTCTAAATTGATATATCTTACAAAACAGCATTGAGTATTGGATTGGCATCAGTATCGGCAGGTCAGTGTCAGTGTCTGTATCAGATATGGAAACAGTGGTATCTAGTCACCCCTAATAAAAACATGTGTAATACATGATACAGTGTGAATGCAGTAGGGCAAATGACAGATGGATCTCTCACATTTGCACCGGGTCGTTGGGCTATCTCTGTTGAGCCCTGATAATGACTGGCACAGCGAGCCAAAAACAAGGCTTTATGATCACTTGAGTGAGCTCAAACCAGCTGCTGTAATTCCAGCTGTCGTGTGAGTGACCGTCACTGAGATCATGATCTGATGCCGTCCGTGTTCTGTCCTCAGGATGTTTCAATCTGGACCCAAACCGTGTGCTGGACATCATCTTGGAGGTGTACGAGTGTCGCTCTGAACACGATGAGTTCTTCATCCCTCTTATCAAGTCCTACATGTGCGAGCCCCAGACCCTCTGCCACATGCTGGGCTTCAAGTTCAAGTTTCACCAGGTACGCTCCATCGTATAGCTGTGTATATGGTTCCTATATGCAAATCCACACAGGTCAGATATCTTTGTTTCATTACAATTAAATACACAGACATGTGAAAGAAAGCTTTTGCTTCAAACCTAGACAGTGTGTTATGTGTGTAACGGGGACTTGGGGCAAAAATGCCACCAGAATGAGCAAAATGTCCCTGCACAATTCAACTGAATCTATTACAGCTGTCGCTGATAAACTGAAATGTGAAATGTTTTGTACTCATTTTGCAGTATTGAGTAGGGATGTAACGATACACCCCGAACCGGTTAAAAATCGATACAAATATGTGACGGTTCAAATCGGTTGAGATGTTAATTGAATCGTGATAGGTGGGAGTTTATATGAATGTATGTCTGAGGGGAACTGACTGTCTTTAGAAAAGTTTAGATGCTATTTTCTTTTCATCTTGCCTCTGTATAATGCATATTTAAATAGTGTTCATAATCGCAGGGCTGCTTTGTTTACAGCGGCAACCAAGGAAACACTATATTGCCTGTTCCATAAGCGCCACCTGCTGTCTGAGAGTGAATCTGCATCTCATTCAGCCCTTCTGCCGTTCTCGTTTCGTGCAGGTGTTTTATGTAGTATACTGTACTTTACTGTATACTGTAGTTACCAAACTAAAGTCAGACCATTCTGTTTTTGCTTCAAATTTCGAAATTATACAATCCAATTTAGATGAAAATCTGCTCCTGCTGCATGTGTGCAGCATCTTTGTTTGGATTGTGATTAAATTTTAGTGGTTGCCTCTAATTTTAAATGGAAAGAGCACAGACAAGGCCTTATTTTGTTTATATGAAGAGATTGTTTGTTTTAAAATTTCAATTTAGTTTTTGTTATTTGACATTTAAATTTCACAAAGAAATTAGAAATAATGTCTGAGAAAAAATAAAAGGGCACCTTTTCATTTATAATTTGTCTTAAATCTCATTTTGTTAAAAAACATTTTTTTGTGAGAATCGTGTCACAAAATCAGTATTGTAAATCATTGCATCGTAAGTTGCAATGCCTAGTATTGAGCAATACAACCAATCGCACACGTTTCTGTTAAGTTTTGTTTTTCATGCTTTCATTAAAGTAACCAATGATAAGAAGACACCACTGATACATTTAATACCATCATTATCAAAATGATATATATAATTAAACAACAACTGGAAATCAACTCCATGGGGACAAATATCTCCTCTTATTGAAAGTTCATTTCTGACCCTCATGTATAAATGTTGAGTCAAAAATTGCTTTCAGGTTAGACATGTTCGGTTTTGAAACACAGCCAGTGCTGGGCAAAATTTCAGAAATATTTCCAGTCATTGTTTCTGAACATTTGTCATTGCTGTGCAGAGTATATCAGTTGGCATGGCAACTGTTCTGATAACTCTGCCTTTAGTTCTAGTTCATGTTATCATGCTGTAATATTCACTGACTCATACAAGATGACTGCTGTGTCAAGTAGAATTTTCTGTCATAACTTTTTTCCAGATGAACAAAAGTAGTAGGAATCTGCTGTGATCAAATACTCTAAAGGAATAGAAAAGTAATCTTTTGCACATAGTGAACATTATATTGCACAGCTGGGTTTGTTCGCCCTTCTCTTGGACGAGATCACTGTCTGTAATCATGTTCATCTGGTGTTTTTTGTTTCCACAGGAGCCTAGTGGAGAAACACCATCATCTCTGTACCACATCGCTGCAGCTCTTCTTCAACACAACCTCATCGCTCTTGAAGACCTCTACGTTCATGTAAGTGGAAGAGTCATGTCAGGTGGAGTAGGGTAAAAATGTGACGATACCAAACTTTTTGCAGTACTAGTAGTGCCGAGTAGTGATTTGGCAGCTGCTGCATTTGTGTGAGTGCAGTGATCGATTTATGTTTGATCAGCAGACATTTCTATTGAGCGCATTAATACAGTGGTTGATGAGAACTTTTAAATTATTCTCTATACAGAAGAAATCTGTTCAAAATGGCTTTTTTTTTTTCTTAAGTTCTGAATGCTTGGGTCATTCCACGAAATCAGTGCCTTTTGCATCCCTAAGAAATAATCAAACATAGATTTAATATAACAACAAATAAATGTGCAATTTAAAAACATAACAATACTATGTATGCTCTCATCAATATTACATCAAAAAAAGTTAATCAAATATTATTTTAAATAATTTAAATAGCATTTATGCTGATAAGGGTAAGATTTTTGGCCTGTCCCTCACTATGATTATTTTTTAGCAGGACTTTTAATTTGCAAAATGATACAAAAATCAAATTTGCATATTGTTCTAAATACAGTCTCATTGTTAAGCAATGTTTTTGGCATAAGTATGTATTTTTTCTATAAACTATAAATCATTTTATTGGTGTCCCCTGATTTGATGTCAGCCCTGTTACCCTCATCAAAAAACCTTGTAAAATAATGTACTTTCAGGTTACATCATCTCTCAACCAGGATTCCTACACTTAACACACAAGCATGTTTCTCTCACTCCTCTATAATGTTCTGTTTTTGATGATTTATGAGGCTTGACTGAGGGGGGGCTATCATGCAGTGTCAATACTGTTACCATTTTTAAAATGTAAATTTAAACAATTATTTCGTACATTTAATATAATCAATATCTACAAGTAAAATCTTTTCAAAGTGTACAATATGTGATTTTGTGAACTTGACTATTAGCTAGCAATTAGCAAATTTGTTTGAAATTGTCAAATCTTTTACTGTCAACCTGTTACTTTTTAGAGTAACAGGGATGGCATAGATTAGGTTTGACCCTGTTTTTAAAGATTGTCTGTGTAAAATTCAATTATTTTAAAATTCACCCTGGGTATATTATTGAGTTAATGCCTATATCATTCAGTGGCATATGAGTTCTAATTAAACTATAGTATCTAGTAACGCTTGTGTCAGTAACAGGGTTGACAAAAATACCAAAACGCGAGGTGGAAAAATAGTCATAAAATAATAAATTACATAGCCTGAGATGGCACAATACAGTTTCTTGTCATTTTAAGGTGCCTTCATTTCATGGATATTTAAAACATTTTGATTAAACTTATTTTATTTTTCACTTTTTCCAAGTGTAAAAGGCACCGATTTCGTGGAATGACCCGCTTATGAATCCTTTCCTTAAAACAAAACACAACTTAAGAGAGTGTAGTTGGCTTCCTTGACTGTAGCAGGAGTTTTCCCCAGTGCAGAATGTTCTTTGCCTGCTTTAACTCTCACAATTTGAATAAGTTCAATTTGTCATGCTGCTAAGCTGGCCAAGGGCAACACATACACTGTAACAACTGCATTTAAATGCATGAGTAAATCACTGCTCTGTGATGATTGACAGTGATAACCATAGCAACCGACAGAACAAAAAAATCTTAATAGAACTTTGCAATAAACAATAGTCTTGACTGAATACATTCAGTAGATTTAAAGGGATAGTTCACCCAGAAATGAAAATTTGTATTTCATCCAATATGTAGATGACACATTTTCTTCAGTAGAGCATTAAAGAAGATCTTTAGCTGAAACTGGTCCTTGGTGATTCAAACAATGCAAATCAGTCACTTGAGAGTCAAAAAAGCATATTCAGGCTGAAGGTGATTCAATATTGGCAGTCAACATTGTCAGATAACTTCCTTTTGAACAGAACAAGCAGTAAATGCCATTCTTTTAAGTTGTTAAATATAATTCTGCTTATTAGAATTACAGGTGCACTTTGACTCCAGTTACACATGGTATTAAATGTCATTGTGGAAGTTGAATATTTGCAGCTGAAGTGTGGCCTACATGCATCTGGAGCATCATGCTCATAATCAAGCAGCTCAGAGCATAATGCCAGCTTAATGTCATGCTTGGGTTAATGCCATTTAGAGCTGAAAATGCAGTCACACAATCTGCAACAGAAATGCACAATATGCATTTTAATACTAGGGTTAAATGTGTTACATGCTTGGGAGAATCTTCAGTAAGCCACACATGACAAGTGTAATTAGTCCTGATGTTGATGCTCTCAAGCTCTGATTTATATCGAATAGCTACTCTTAATAGACCTGGTTTTGGTCATTATGACCCATTGATGCCAATGGAAATGCTAAAACTTAAAGTAGTGTTTATTTCATTAACGAGAATGAACAAAAAATATTGTTGACTACCTTTTTTCCATTACTAAGACGAGTCAAAGACAAGACGATGCTGCCATCATCAAACACTAGTTGTGGCTGTATCAACATGAAGTATCATTGATGAAAAAAAGACGAGTAAATAAAAAAATAAACACACTATATAGAACATTTTTCTGTTTTTTTTCTTCAACAAATAAAAACCTGAGTTTTCATGGTTGCGGTTGCCAAATGTCAAAAGTTCAACTCCCCCTATCAGAGCTTTTCTTTTAAAGGGACACATTTGTGTTTTAGTTTATCTTCACAACCTGGCAACTTCTGCACACAATGATGATCTGAAAACATTGACAAACATGCAAGTTTAGTGATCTCCATTGAGATTCTGCTCAAATGAAAGTGTAAAACAGCCGATCTGTGTTCATTCACATTGTTGTTTGCACTGTTTGCTGCCATCTGACCTTCTCGGTGATGAACTGTAATAAATCCAAACATTTATCTCGATTATATTGTTTACGATTGAGGTTGCTGAATAAATGCACTTACACAACTTCTGCACCTCAATACAAAGTCTTATTATTTTTTTTAATAGAAAATCTTGAACATAATTTGGAATTAATATTAGGAATATTTTAGCATTTGAGTTTCCCCAGTTTTCGTAATGTAAAGACTGAATGTAATGTAAAGTTTTTACTAAATTTCTTTATTTGACCCTCTAACTCTAGCACTCTCTGTTCTAATTCTATTTTATCTATCTGTCTTCTTTTTATAAAAAAAAAAAAAAAAACACACATTTGACCCTCTATCAACTGCATATTTATTCTCTAACTGCTAGCTTTTCTTGAAAAACTAACACTAGCTTTCTTTTTTCTATTCTATCTACTTGTTTCTTATATAAAAAAAACACTAGGTTTCTTTTTTCTATATTCTATGTACTCGTTTTCTTTAAAAAAAAAATCTATGTGTACTGTGTTAAGCTAACTGAGACTTATCATAGCACTTGCATGTTGTTGCTCTTTAGTTGGTTTTGATTGCTTCTATTGTGTTCATTTGTAAGTCGCTTTGGATAAAAGCGTCTGCTAAATGACTAAATGTAATGTAAATTTTAATAAATCAGGAAACTAGATGAGGGGGAAAAAGTGATTATAATTTTAACCATTATGCAGCATGACTAATTTGTGACTGTTTTAATTGACTAAATCTAGACTAAACAAATAATAAAAAAAAAACACAACACAACACCAGTCAGGCCAACTAAATCATGTGTCTTTACGCAGCTCCTCCCACTGGATTCCAGCATTGTGGAAGAGCACAAGAGAGAGATCCTGGAGGCCAAACAGATCGCCCGCAAACTCACCATGGTGGTCGTCCCCTCTGAAAAGACAGAGGACAAGGACAAGGAGAAGGAAGAGGAAAAGAATGAGAAGGTAACTTGTTTTTGCTGTAGTGTATTCATTAAATGAAAACTAAGGCACTAGACAGAAATGTGTAAAATGACTGTTCAGTGGTGCTATTAAAGGAATAGTTCACCCACAAATAATCATGTTATTCCAAACCCATACTGAAGGGCTTGAACAGAAATACAAGCAATAGGTTCAGTTGTAGGGTTGGGTATCGTTTGAATTTGATCAATTCCGATTCTTTTCGATTAAATGTGATTAAATAATGATATCAAACATTTATCCGGTGTCTCTTTTTTGCAAACCACTTAGTTGCAGCTGAATACCATGAACAAAAATCAACAGGCTACATAAAAACTGGACTCTTTAAGAGCTGTTTGTGTGCTAAACTGAACTGCATGATTCTGGATAAATTGAGTTTTTTTTGTTGTTTTTTTGCACCCAATGGAAGTTGTGGTTCTCTCATGATTCTGAAGAAAAAACATTAGACAACTAAACAAAATCACATCATTTATGAATGAATGATTCAGTGACTCACTCAAGATGTACTTGGTTCATTACTGGATGAATCAGTGTTCTTGAACGAATCTCTTGTGTGATTCAAAGACAAATACATTTTAACAGCCCATTTTCTCCACCTACTGGCGTAACAATGTAATCGATAAATCTTCATTTGAAGTGTCAAATTACTTTCAAAAGGTGATTTACTCTATTTTAATCACTACTGCACACATCAGTTTATATCTGAACTATAAACGTTTATCCCAGTACTTCTGTGATTTGAATGTTTGTACACAGAAATAATGATACTGTGTGGTTGAAAAGACTGTGAAGCCGTTTCATTCGTGACAGATGAATGTCTCCTCAGGTCAGCGGCAGCGCGAACGCAGATTTAAATGTTCAAATCACACCGATGTGATCGAACGCTGCACAGACGAACCAAGTGATCACAACATTGTGAACGCACACGTCAAAGGTTGAGGAATGAAACAGACGAATCATTGTCATTTAGGAATAGAATCAGAGTGTTTGAATCGTGTTCACGATCTTGCAACATGTTTAGCTATCACAGATATTATACTTAGCTTTTTTGGCTTCTGATCGCAAATGTAGTCAAACTTTGGAGCGCTTAGATTAGCGAACAAGGTCCTGGCAGATCGCTAGGTCTGGTCCTCACAGATAAAGAAAAAAAAGCGCACAGGAATTAATAGGTGGAATCAAAATTTTAATTTGACGACAAGTATCCGATTCCTGACCTTAAGTATCTGATTCTGGAATTGGAATCGATTTTTGATTCCCAATCCTATTCAGTTTGTAAGTTCTATTATGTAAATGCTTTTCATATTTGTTCATATACACTGAAGGACAAGCCAAAGTTGCCTGTAGTAATCATCAGTTGGCCATAGATGTGATTTTGGTTTCAGTATTTTTTGTATGTATTTATTTATTTTGTTTAACAATTATGTAGTTTTAGTTATAGCCATTTTAGTACTTCAACTTATTTAATTTCAGTTAGTTGCTAAGGCAACATTTCTCAGAGGTTTCATCTAATATTTTATTTCAGCTTTATTTCAGTTGATTTTCTCAGTTTACAAAACTAACGCTTGCAGAAGAGCATAGAAGAGTTTTTTGATGTAATGGTATAAATGCATGTAAATGTCAGTGTTACATAAATGTCTTTCTGGGCTGATCAGATGCTTGATTACAGCAGCGCATGTACAGACACTCAGCATGCACTCAGGAACTCTGCGTCTGACAGCCTCGGATTCACAAAATGCACTTCCAGTTTAGCCATGCTGTTTACTAAGTTAATGCTTTAAATTAAACCATCAGTGTATACTTGAAGAATATGCATACAGAATGCACACAGGCCTTTAAAATCCTGACAAATAGCAGCAGCAGACATTAATAATGTTTAATTATAATTAAAATCTCGCTTCAGTTCATTATTTAAAAGTATATACTTTATATGCATAAATGCAGCCTTATTAAACATGAGTCTTTTCAAAACTCTTCATCTTTCAGTGTACAGTCTAAATTAAAATTTATGAATATGTGAGGTTGGGTCTAGTTGTCACACTGAAGCATTTTTAATTCTGTTTGGTCTAGAAAATCAGAAGTACCAGTACAAAGTTTATATTAAAAATACATGCAAATGATAGCAGTCTGTTAAGCAGTGACTGCTTTTGATTGTGTGCATCTGTACTTTAAATCTTTCAGTGTTGATGCAGCCAACAGACTTGATGCTATTTAATTTCACTAAATCAAACAGCAATATTAATAACAAAGAGACACTCAGTCTTGGGATGATTTCTTTGTCTGTTTACTTTAATTACATAAAAAAAAGAAAAAAAAGACGATTGTTTTAATTGAATGTTACTATTTAAGCTATCTAATAAATAAATGAGTGTGTTCAATAGCATATTGCTGTGGTGCTGAATAAGGACAAATTCAATTAAAAATGGCAATGGAGGGTTGTCCCCTTGTGTCTTAATGTAACTAAATAAAACTGTTTCGACCAAAACTGTTTGCCATTTAAAGCATGTTAAATTGAAGTAAATCATAACAATTTGCATGGGAAGCTTGTGTCAGTAACATCACTTTTTACAGAGATTACAAGAAAGACCAGTTTCAAACCAGGTTTATATTAAAGGCAAAGAATGCGTGTGCATATAGTTTCATGTGGTCTCGTTCTTTGACAGTGTTTTTACTGTGCATTGTGGTTCAATGTGAGAATTGGGCATGACATGGAATGTCTGATTAAGAAAAAACTAAATTCACAAATTAATCAAAATAGTTGAGTTGCAGCCTAGTTTAAACTTTTTTTTATTTTTTTTTGCACCTCTGACTGAATATATGAGAATCCATATTTTAGAGCTGTTGTTGTGGCTTTGCATTAGTGTGACTTGTAAGCTGTATGAAACAACACAGATGGTGTGTGTGTGTCATCTGTCTCTGAAGATAAGAATCCCCTCAGACTCCTCAGCAGAAGAGATAATGAACAGAAGAGCGTGTAATGATGCCGTATGTGGAGGTGTGTCCTCCGCTCCTCTAATCTGTCTCTCCTCTCATGTCAGCCTCCTGATAACCAGAAGCTGGGGCTGCTGGAGGCGCTGCTGAGGATCGGTGACTGGCAGCACGCTCAGAGCATCATGGATCAGATGCCAGCTTTCTACGCCACCTCCCACAAGGCCATCGCCATCGCACTGTGCCAACTGCTCCACCTGATCGTGGAGCCGCTCTACCGCAGGTACGGCGTTCAGACACGCTCTGTCCTGGGCCTGTAACAGCGTTAGGTGTTGGTTTATGTATGTTCACGGTCAACTACTCAGTCAGTGAATCGGTCCTCAGAACAATGCACACTTGACTCCCTCGCTGAATCACTGAGTTTTTTTTTTTTTTTTGGTTCGAAATGAACGGGGAATCATTAAAGGGCCCTATAAACACACAGAATTGTACATGCGAACCAATGGATTGTCAAGAAGCTAATGTGCATTTTAAAAATCTAAACAAAAATCTAAAAGAGCTGATACATTTAAAAAAAAAAAAACTGTAACTTGAATGCAATGTAAGTCGCTTTGGATAAAAGCGTCTGCTAAATGCATAAATGTATATGTAATAAATGTAAACAATAAAACAGTGGACTGGTTGCATATCTCCGCCATCTTGGATTTCCGGTCTAGCGAGTGTGTGCATAGATACTTCTGGTTTTGCTAAACACCAGTGCAGAGAACCGGAGAAATCCAAATATTACCTTCTATATATGTTTACAGGATTTATTATATCACTTCAAATTCAAATAAGCTCTACACTGCTATTATTACTATACTATAAATGTCAACTGAGCCCAGTGCTTTTGAAACGTACGTATGTTTGGGTCGGGTGAATGAATGAAATACACTAATCTCTATACTGTTCACGAAACGAAAGATGAACTCATGGTGTGTACACACAGCTACACAATGCCTTTTTCCCTTACCAATTATGTAAATGTACAAAACATTTTTTTTTTTAATGAAATATTTACCTTGTGAGACATGGGCTGCGATTGATCTTCATAAATATCCATTTCTCAATTGCGCTCATACATCAGTTTGTTCCATCATTTTCACAACATATTTTTATATTTTACACCGTTAACTTTGCATCAAATATAATTTTTTATATGAAAAAAAAGGGCTGTAAAAGGATACAACTAATTCATGACTAATTTAAAGATTTGTTTTATCTGATAATTAATGTACAAGAAATAGTAAAAATATACATGCGCTGCTTATAGACATAATGATTTATGCAACAGATCTTTCACAAAACATATAAATATTAATAAAAACACACAGGGAAATGCAAACACAGATCTTTTAATGAATGCAAACCTTCCATAATTACATTGTTAAATTGTACAGTTACAGTTATAAATCAAATAAAGTTAATAAAACATACGTGCAGAATTCTCTGAGTGTCTCGTTTGACAGTCGCAAACCTTGTGATCTTATAAATCGCAGTCAGAAGAACAATCAACTCTCCAAAGATGTATTTGAGTGATTTGTGTTTGAGTGAAGATCCCCGTAGACTGACTAACCACTGACGCTGAACCGCATAATCAACAGAAGAATGAAGCAATCTTCACGTTTTATTTTGATCAATTTCCACACAGAGGTACGCAATAATGTAGGAAGGATGTTTTCTCTTGTCTTTGATATACCACTCTCCGCTATTTAATTAGAAAACATTAATTATACCTGTCTAGCCAGGTTTCGAATGTAAGTTTCCCTTACAGTAAATGCGAACGTCGTAAGACCGGAAGTATGCATGCACACACTCTGAGCCGAAGCTCACCGGCGCCATCTTGTGCACCGAGCCCATTAGGATATCAAGTATTTTCATTGAATATTAAAGGGTTACTCCACCCCAAAATGAAAATTGTGTCATTAATCACTTACCCCCATGTCGTTCTAAACCTGTAAAAGCTTTGTTCGTGTTCGGAACACAATTCAGGATATTTTGGATGAAAACCGGGAGGCATTATACATCGAATTACACTTTTATGTCTGGATTCCACAACTCTGTCCACATTTTCTATTCAAGTCTATGTAATATGTACTTTAGGATTGTAAGATGTGAATTGGAGAATATTTTCATATGACAAGTAAATAATTTTAAATATTCACATCAGTTTTTTTTTTGCAATTAATAATGGTATTCTTAAAAATAACAAATATAATTGGTTATTGTTTATCTTGCACACCATACATTGTTGCTTTTGTTTTTTGAAAGTGTGATTTGCAGTGTGGGTGTGTAAATGAATGCACTAAATCTGGCAAATAATAAAACTCATAATGGTAGTTTCTGAATAGCCCCTTTTTTTGCTTGAAAGCCCCATGTCAGAGTTAATGTCTTCACATTTCCGACCCTTTATCTCTAGTGTCAGTTGCTTGGAAACAATACGAGAAAGTATTTCTTATTCCGCATTAGTATAAAATCATTAAATTACAGTAGTCAACATTTTGAAGTGGATCAAAACCTTTCATCAAAGTTGTCCTAAAACCAAAACAATAACCGATCTTGTCTTAGGACAACTGTGAACTTCTTTGATCCACTTCAGATGTTGACTACTGTAGTTTTTACAGGTCCAGATTTTCTATTGAAAACATGAGTGTGGGACATATACACACAATCAGGACACAGTCCACATGAGACATGCTTTGAGCTGTAACTGTAGATCCAGCGCTGGGACAGAAAACACAAGAGAAATTCAGACAGCAGAGCTGTGTGTTGAACTCTTTGAACGTTCTGTATTTTTAGGGCTGCAGTCCCCAAAGGTGCCAAAGGCGGTTTGATGACTCCTCTGCGGAACAAACAGGCAGTGCGGCCGGCCGAAAGCTTTTACCATCTCTCCAGGGACGTCTTCAACATGCTGTGTTACCTGGGCCCTCACCTGTCCCACGACCCCGTCCTGTTTGCCAAGGTCGTGCGACTGGGCAAGAGTTTCATGAAAGAGGTGAGGACTGACGCTAGACTTGGCTGATATATCTGCTATTATATATTTGAGCAAACCCTTGAGAGGTAGCCTAATAAAAACACTAGCTGTAACACTCAATGCAACACAAGTAACCAAGTAACTTGGTGAAAAACTAGTTAATAACGCTATATAGGAGAAGCAGTTTGGATGATGTATGGATAGATGTAGAACAACTATCTGAACTCTACACTGGCTGTATGATGGTTGTATGTGTTGTTAGTTCATATAGAAATGATTCAGCACTTCAGACTGCTGTAGATTCTGCTTTGATAGCCAGGTAGATGGACTTTCTCCAGTGTTATTACAATATTGTCCTTGTGTATTTTTTGGTATGCAGAGAATGTAATGGTGTGTCCCAGAGGTTGATGGTCTATATCAGGGCTGTATTAGCTCTTCGGCTTGTTTTAATGTAACCTGTGTGAGTTCTATAGTCTCACTTTATTGTTGGTTAGCCTCTATTGATCACTGTCTGTCTCTGCGTGTGTGTGTGTGTCTCTCTCTCTTTCAGTACCAAAGTGAAAGCAAGCAAGACACCAAGGACAGAATGGTGAGTCATGGAAAGTCCAGAGTGGGAGTGTAAAGTTGTATGAAGAACAGCACAGCTTTCTGGCTTTTTTTGATTGCTAAATTCTAGAAGATCAGCTCTGACTGTAAAGTGTATTTGACATTTTTCTCACCCAATTTAAACTTAATTTAAACCCAATGGATTCTTCCAAACAAATGATCTTTTAACCATTTTAGCGTTTAACACTAACATTGAACAGCTACTAACTTTATTCCGAGTAATTATATTTGATTACCGGATGTTCCTGTATTGGCCATTTAAAGCTATAAAATCTTTTTCCAGCGATTGGAGCATTTTGTATCTAGATGTCAATGACAGGCCCTTGACAGTGCAGCTGTGTTTGTCTGGATGTATATGAAGTGCTGAATGTGTCTGTGTCTCTGGCAGGACCCTCTGCTGAGCTGTTTTCTCAGTATTGCTGATCAGGTGTTGTTACCGTCTCTCTCGCTCATGGAGTGCAACGCCTGCATGTCCGAGGAGCTCTGGGGCTTCTTTAAACTCTTCCCCTACCAGCACAGGTACCGTCAGCTCATCACTTTGTCCTGCGCTGCTCAGTATATGAGCAAAAATAAATTATATAGAGCTTATGTAGCTCCTCCCCTTTTCAGCACTGTGTTCGTTTTCTTCTGTCTTCTGGTTTGTATTTCCACAGCATGAACGTAAGATTTTACAAATTTATGAATGAACAGCTCGTTTTTAAAATGTTTCTGGTCTGTTGACATTTGACATCCACTTCTAAGTTAATTGCATTAAGCTAATGACCTAATTGGTAAGGTTTTGGGCTCATGCCACATAATAGCTTATTTCCAGGTCTGCAATAAATGTACAATTAGAATAAAAGTTACTACTTGCTACTTAATAAATGTCTACATGCAAGCTGCTTACAAAATCTGCATGCTGTGAGTTTCATATCAGTGTCCCAAACTTGGGGACAGGTGAGAAAACATTTACATTGTCTTTTGAGGTACAGGCTGAGAATCTGTAAGCACAGGCAGAATATGGTATAATAGTGCCAAAGCTGTTTTTTTTTTAATGTCAAAGTTTGTTGATTTTTCACTGTTTATGGGTTTCACATTTATTAAGTGGCCTTCTATGATTGACGCATGTATTGGCTGCACAGGAGAAGATATTATGAAGAATGTGGACAACCAAACCGTTTTGTCCCCATTGACTTCCTTAGTACTTAGATATAGCACATTTTGTTTGGTTACACACATTCTTCAAAATATCTTTCGTGTTCAGCAGAAGAAAGAAACTCATACATCCGTATTCCATATTTGGAACAACTAGAGGGTGAGTAAATGATGGAATTGTAATTTGCATTACCTTACACACGGATCTCTGTGTTGTGTAATTAGGTATCGCCTCTATGGGCAGTGGAAGAATGAGACGTACGGCAATCATCCACTCCTGGTGAAGATCAAGGCTCAGACGGTAGACCGAGCCAAATACATCATGAAGTAAGTTTACTTTCTCTCTGAATCTAGATCAGTTCTGCTGAGCTACTTTAGCTTCTGCAATATAATCCTGTAACTGAGGATCTCTGGCCTGTAGTGAGAAGAAACGCTCCTAGTTATTAGTGGATTGTCATGATTAATTCTGAATTCAGTCTTCAGTACCTGGACTTTGTCTTTGTCAAATATAAGGCACAGATAAAGCTTGATTTCTGTAGTTTTTCAGTCACCTACAGTACCGTTGAAAAGTGTTTTCTTTTTGAGTCGTAATTTTTTTTTGTTTTTTTTACATATAAATACAATCAAATACTAAGAACTTCATATAAACACTGCTCTTTTGAACTTTATCAATACAAATCTTGACAAAAATATGTTTCCACAAAAATAATAATTTTCATCATTAATAATCAGAAATGTTTTTTGGCAGCAAATCAACTTGTTAGAATGATTTCTGAAAGATCATGTGATACTGAAGACAGGAGTAATGATGCTGAAGATTCAGCTTTGTATCCCAGCAATATATTTAGTAATATTTCACAATACTACTCTTTTGACTGAATTTGTTCAAATGAACCTGTGAGAGTAGTGTACTGTAGTGAATTGTAGTGTAGGTGCTGTTCCATTCATTTCCTCCATATTGAATTGTTTTATGAGTTGAACCAAAGCCTTGAGCAAAAAAGTATTTTAGTATTAAAAGTGTTCAGTTTATAAACAAACAGTCAAAGGTACAAGACTCTTACATTGTAACCCATTCCTTGAAGCACTGCAAATGTAATTGGAACTATTTTTAATGCATTTTATTATCATTATATCCAAGACTCTAATGCTAAAACATCCTTCATTAAAAGAATCATTTACTCACAAATGCTGTTCTAAACCTATGCTGCACAAAATCTGTCTGCTGCTTGTTTCCATGCAAAGGAACTGCATAGAGACTCTGGATGTCAAGCCCCAAAATGATGAATAAGCCCCCAAAAATAGTCCCTAATAACTCATAGGCTGTGCTTTAAGTTTTATGATGACTTGGTGTGATCAAATAAAAGTTTGTCGCTCACTGAAAATCTTGCCCCTTCCGCTGTCCGTTATATTAAAAATAGCATCCATTTCTCCTTTTGTGTTCTAAAGAAGAAAGTCATACAGGTTTAGAAGGTGAGGAAATAATGTCAGAATGTTCATTTTTGAGTGAACTATTTATTTAAAGGGGTCATATAATGCCCATTTTCCACAAGTTGATATTATTCTTTAGGGTCTTAATGAAAAGTCTGTAACATAGTTTGGTTAAAATTTTTCATTGGTAGTGTAAAAAACACCTTTTTTACCCTCTCAAAAACAGTTCTTGTCAGAGCAAGCGGTTTTGTGTCATTCTCCTTTAAATGTTAATGAGCTCTGCTGACTCCGCCCCTCTCTTCGGCTCTATGAGGGATTGTTTACTTTAGCCGCATTCATCGTTAAACTTACTAATTAGCACATTATTAGGAAAGGCGATTTGCAAAGATTCATTTAAAAACCTTGTACTCACTTCTGGAGGTGAAGCTGGATCACAAATGATTCGCGCGAACATAGACGCATTTAGGCAGATCGAGGGCGCATTCCCTTCAGAAACAAACGTAATCGATTGCTATGTTCATTATTACATCCAACAACAAAACACCTCAATCGCTTGGGAGTCATTCTTGTCTACATCTGCTCCGGCGGTGAAACAACTGACGACAGCTCACTCAGGGCGGGTCTAAGGTAAGACACCAGTGCAGTCTGTGCTAAAACACTGCTGTCAATCAAACAATCGTGGGAGGGGCCTCCGATCTTGTGACGTCACAAGACGAACAGCTCGATTTGAGACAGGGGAAAACATATTAGGAGATTAAAAAAAAAAACACTGGATGGATTTTTATCATTATAGGATGGTTGTGTACAGGCACTGCCAACACACATCTCAGTACAATCAACTTGTAAGAGTGGATATAGCATTATATGACCCCTTTAACAAACCTAGCTTAACATTACCTAGCTAACTTCTGGATCCTTACTGCTGAGGAAATTGGTGCAATCCCTGTTTCTATGGTAACATGGAAATTCTCCTCACAGAATTATGGGTAGTGTAGTTTGATTTCTTCAGATGAAGATTGTTTTAATGTTTTAATTTAAGGTATGAAATCTGATTTATGTTTTTGATTTTGATAGAAACATCTTTGATAGAAACATCAACTTAAATGATCCATTTTTATAATTGCAGACAGACCTATCAGCTCTGAGGTTGTTCCATTGTGCTTTTTCCTCTGCAGTTTCTTAACTCCAACCATTGCACTTAGACAATGTGTAGATTTAGGATGTTATTACATCAGTGCAACTTTAAAGGCAGTTCTCCTTGAACACGGTTTATTTTGCCCTGCGTGTGTGTGTGTTCAGTCCCCTGTGCATATAGATGAGCTCTTTGAAAGGGCTTGCAGAATTGCTGCATCAGATTCTTTGCTTTCTTTTCAAGTGTGTTGAATAAATGATGATATTTTGGCAGATAATTGGATGGAGAGGGAGCGAGCGGAGAATGAGCTGAGGCTAAACACGTCAAAAGTGTTCAGGGAGACCGAGAGGGAAGCTCAAGGTCATCTGTCAAACGGGCCGAGTCGAGCCCTCGTATATGTCAGACTGCTCTCGACCGTTTAGTCTCTCTCATTGGATGCTGTTTGTAGCTTGTGCAGGTAGTTTTGTGTTTTTCAAGTGTTGAATTGATAGATGAATATGACCGGACTAAGGTTAGATTTTACAAGGGACGCCTGCGTCCAACATTTCATTCTGTTTTTCTTTAAACATAAATATTATTTGATTTTATCCAACATGTTTGTTTACTTTTCGTCACGCTTATTTTTATGGTTTGCCTTCATTTTTCCTGGTTAGTAGTTTGCTTTTAATCGATGTTGTAGCCTGAGGCTGCAGAAATCTGAAGGACATCACGTCGAGGACAGAGAGGAGCTAGTATGATCAGAGTCGTGTGGAGGAAATAAATATTTGTTGAGCTCGATGTGAGGATGCAGCCTTGAATGTGAAAGCTTGCTACAAAAGAGGCTCTATTTGGTCAGATTTGACAACAAAATTGTGCCATATTTATTCTAAACATGGTATAAAAAATGTCAAGCATCTGATATTAATACATTTGAGGTTTAAATCTAAATAAACTAAGTCCAAAATATGACATTTATTATTCACAATTATATATAAAAAAAAATTGTGAATTTAAGATGTAAAAAAAAAAAAAAGGTTTTAGGTTTAACATGAACCTTAAATGTATTAATTGAAAACATTAACAATACAGTTACAAACAAGTGTTTTGAAATGTAAATGCTTTAAGCAGTTTTGCTCAGTTTGAACAATGGGAAGCCATTTGTTGCATGCATTATTTTGCATTCAGTGGACTTACGTGACTGTGTGTGCTGTGAGGCGAGCTGTCAGACATTAGCGGAGTGTGTGAGTTGTAGGGAGGTGCAGGTGGTGTGTTCGACTGCAGTGCTGCTGCGGAGGATCTGTCAGCACTGAGGCAGAAACACGGAGGAGTAGCACTTCATTCAGCAGTGCGACCGGAGGAGGTGAAGAGACACACACACTCTCCCAAATCCATCTGAGAGCTCCGTGTACTGCATTGAGGGGTTTTTCTCTTTTTCTGAGCATCTCTGCTGTTTGATTATTACGGATGACGTATGTGAATGGAGTCTATACGGGAGAGCGCATTCTCAATAATGCACAGATGTGTTCTGACATTTCAGATGTCCTGTCTGTTTAATCCTTTAAGACATGACTGACTTTTAGATTAATTTCATTCATATAACCACTGCGTAAATATGCGTACATCCTCATGCCACGAGTGCCCTCCATAGTGAACACATAAGCACACATGAGCATATGAAAGCAGCCGTCTGTGAGTTTTGCGTATCTAATAAACTATCTAATTGCATTCCAGACAGAATTAATGATGTCTTTGTAGAGCATTTGGAAGAGAAAACGCTGATATACTGGTAAAATTGCACATTGTAGGTGCTGTAACACCGAGCAAATTAAGCCTGTGATTGTCCTTGTAATTTTCTTCAACATTTCCGAACTTAATGTAATATTAGATACTTGTTCAAGGGTTTTGCGTGTGTAATTGGCAGCAACTATAATACTGCTGCCTCTAGTGCATGAAAGTTTTCCATCAATTCTGAACATTTGCAGAATCGTTAAAGAGAGAATTGTGATGCATCAAATCTGTTTTCCTCCCACCCCTAATTTTTTAAACATCTCTTTCATGACATATTTGAAAGTGTGTTTTATGAAAATGTTTGATACGTACTAGAGAGACGGCTGACATCCTGTTGTTCATGTGAGCTTTACAAGACTTCTGGGTATCAGAAGATGTCATTAGAGCTTGTCCATTGTGCTCTGAAGGTTAAGCAAACCAATTAGGCCACCTGATGTGACGTGGGGAATGCTCAGGACCACACACACACACACACACACACACGGCTCCCTTATTAAGACCAATGACACCGTCATGGCTCAGCAGTCAGCAGCTCCTGTCGGCTCACCAGTTTGAATGGAAACTCCACAAAGCCAGCACTGGCTCTGTGCCCTCCTCCAGTGTGTGTGTTTTTTTTTTTCCCCAGCTACTTTATTAATTGACTTTTTAATTGGCCCTTTTGTGTCACACTTCAGACAAAGCAGCTCTGCTAGTCCGCAGGAAAACACGGCCCCCTGCGCTCACAATTAACAGCGTTATAAAGAACAGCCCGAGAGGCACTGCGCTTCACGTGACAGTCCATCATGCGCCTGCTGGCATGTGTGATAAAAAATCAGCGCAGAGGCGTGAAGACTCATAAAACACGAGCAAGACTGGACATAGCTGTCCACTCTCACCGATAGAGGAGACACCCGTCTGTCGCCTGTCATTCTGCGGTTCTTGTAAAATTCCAGTATTCACAACACTGGAAGGCCATGTTAACAAGTCGACAATGAGTTTGTCATTGGATATTTGATACTTAAACCCTTTGAACAATGTTTCCAGGAAAAATAACTGACACTTAATATTGCTACATAACTACGGCATGATCATGTGACTTCAACATCACTACCATTATGCTTCTGCCAATTTGAAATGTTTGAGTTGACTGTGGACTCAATGAGGTTTGTAATGCTAACTAGCAGATGAGTTTACCTGTTTGATGATGTTTAATGTCCCTGACGTCACACAGACAGGCATCTGAGAACGGCTTGATTTGAGAAATGGGTTATTATTTATGGGGATTAAAAAAAAAAGCTCCGGGTGGATTTTTATCATTATAGGGTGGATGTGTACACACACTGCCAACACACATTTCAGTTCAAACAACATGTAAAAGTGAATTTTGCATCTGATGACCCCTTTAAAAATGATTAAAACTGAACACCTCAGATCTGAGATCAGTTAAAACACACTCATGCGGTGAACCATGGACATTTTGAAATGTTTCAGAAACCAAAGTTCAAAGCAGTATGACCTAACGAAGCCTTGTTTGCTGAAATCACGTGACTTGGCAAGTTTGCACCAAACCACTGATTCGAAACAAAAGATTGATAAAGGTTTCAAAGCTTCATGCACTGCCATTGATAATACATGTATTAATGACTTGTGAAGAAATATGGATTTTCCTTTAGTTATTTGAAAACACAAAATATGCTCAATCCTTTGAGGATATTATATGTTTGCTCTTTTAGCACCAACACACTTTTTTGTACAAGTGGCCATGATTATATTGGCATATGCCAGTCAAATATTGTCTGTAGTAGTACTTATAGCCAATTTACAGGCCTGTTTTAGTCACTGGTGAGTGTAAGTTTTATTAATTGTCCCCTTTGGTGTGTCTGTGCCACTTTTTCTGGTTTTCACCTTCTCTGTGGCTTTTTTTCCCCCCAGGCGACTGACTAAGGAGAACGTGAAGCCCTCAGGAAGGCAGATCGGAAAGTTAAGCCACAGTAACCCCACCATTCTCTTTGATTATGTGAGTATTTTATTGCTTGTGACGGCCATAATGGTCCGTTAGACTAATGACATGCTTTTACAGGGCTACTTTATAATCTGCAGTGTGCCATCAATTTTCATTGCTCCTGAGATTAAAAAGCACGTATATAAGCTCAGACCAGTGGCCTAATGCCCAACATCAGAACGAGAGCATGAACACGAGGCTAAATATAGGCTGTATTAGTCAGCGGGCTAACGGTAATCGCATTCATCTCCATCGAATGTAAGAAATTCATGTCTGGGCCGACCGCGGCTGACAGATCTTCATGTGTGCCAGAAAGTTTTCATCAGGATGCTTCTTTCTTCTGGGTTCGTTCTGAGGAAGTGGAGCAGAGGCTTGTTCTGCCGTCACCGTTCATGCTGTGCACGTCTTCAGCAATGAGAGGCTCCACGAGTTTTGCTCTCGTGTACCGAGAAGAAAAGACTTGGAAGTGGCTGACGTTGGCTAGGCTTTGAATTCATTAGCATTTCTGAAAAATTCAGAAGATTCAGTGGTGAAATAAAAGACGGAGATGAGCTCTGATGAAGGCTGTTTTATTCAGGCGCTGGCTGAGGACTGCACTTTCCTCATTTTATGAATGCCGAGAGAGAGAGAGAGAGAGAGAGAGACCACTGACTGATGCTGCTGCCTCTGAACTGACAAACACTCGCCACAGTACAACATCAAATCAAAATTGATTCTGTGTGCTAGAATGAATGTCCCTGGTCTAATTGAGCAATGTATTATTCTACATGACCAAGGAAATATAATTAGTGGTGTTTGTCGATTGACTGGTATTGACCCATATTGATCGCAGCAGCGATCATGTATTTTTGTAGGCTGGTTCCCTCGACAAAAAAAAAACAAAACACTAGAATTTTTCTGTTGGTTTTTGGATTATTGCAAAAAATAATCTCTGTGGCCAAAAAAAGGTTTATGACTCTTACATGTTTTGTTCATGATAATTTTGATGATAAATGCAATTTCTTTAAATCTTGAAGCCTAAATCCAATCATCAGATGTAAAAAGATGGCTCTAATCTAAAAACATAGGCCACATGGCTCTACAGTGCGACCATTTCAGTCGCATTTACCAAAAACATTATCTTTGGGACGTCAGAACTGGAAAAAAATACTGATTTGTGTCTGGGTTTTGGCCTACAAAGAATGTATCTCTGCTAACCTTTTTTTTTTTTTATTTTTTTTTTTACAGACGATTCTTGTATATAAATTACATTTTTGTTCAATTTCATCTTTATATCACAATTAAAAAACATAGCATAGGTTTCCTTTCTCTCTGTGGATCCAATATTACAAAATTGATTTCCAATTAAGAAAAACTGCTTAAATATTGGTAAAACTGATCATACTATGATGACAAATAGTAGCAATCACAATCAGGTCTATTGCAAATGAATACAATCACGTATTGCTCTGTTTGCAATTTCACTTGAAAATACAATGCATTACCAAAATTAAATATAAGTTTAGTTTGACGTCTTTTAAAGAGAATTGTATTCATTTCTGATTTCAGTCTGATCTCAGAAGTTTGAGTGAAAATGGTATAGGAAAATGTCTTGGGCACAAAAAGGGCTTGAATAACACACGTGGAGCTCAGGGGAATAAAAATAAAACTGTATGTAGAAGGAGTGAGTCACTGCTGCAGAGTCCTGTGTTGTTAGGTTAATGAATGTAATGTTTTCTCGCTCTCTTTTCTTTCAGATTCTGTCTCAGATCCAGTGGTACGATAACCTCATAACTCCAGTGGTGGACTCTCTCAAATACCTCACCTCTCTCAACTATGATGTGCTGGCCTGTATCCTTTCAGACGGCTCTTATAATTACACTCCCACTGTATAATAATCTTCCCCCTCCGCTAATAACAGCTCTCCCAGGAACTTGCTGATCTCCTCCAATCTCCCGTAATTTGCGCGTGATTAAAATAGCATGTAATCGCTCACCTTGACTTCATCGTCATCACTGAAGCTGACAGCTTTGTGTTTAAAATGAGGGAGAAAAGCATTTCTGCAGTTTGGAGAGCAGCGGAGGAAAATAGACTGTTAATTTTCTTTTGAACATGCCAAAACAATGTCTGACCGTATGAGTAATAGTCTGAAGAGTGTCTGCCGCTTACAGCGGGTGTGTTATCTTTAAAGAGCGAGACGTGGTGCGTTTTAACCCTTGACCGTGTGGGCAGATTGCATTATTGAAGCTTTAGCCAACCCAGAGAAAGAGAAGATGAAACACGATGACACGACCATTTCATCATGGCTGCAGAGTGAGTGCCACGTTTCCTCTAAAACGCCTCTTCGATGTGTCGATATGCCGAATAAATTGAACTTCTGCCTGGCATCCTAATGGACGTTAAATGTCACTTCTTGAAATGGTTTGACCCTGCTGCTAGAGTGTGTCCGGAAAGCAATTTGAAGCACAAATGCGTGACCATCTTGACTTGCCCTCGTACGAATTCTAATGCTCATTCTTATGATAATATTTTGCTTTTGTCATCACGTCTTTCCATAGGTCTCGCTAGTCTTTGTGGAGCGGTTTTCAGAAAATATCCCATCGAGTTAGCTGGTCTTCTGCAGTATGTGACCAACCAGCTGAAAGCAGGCAAGAGGTATGCTTACGTGTTTGCTGTGTTTAGGTCCTGACCTGGCCTTCAAAGAGGCGCTGTGCTGTTTTACCCTGCGCTTTATTAAAACCGTTGTTACTATACAAAATCAACTGCTCAGAACATGAACAACCATCACAAAAACAGTAGATCATCCAAGTAAAGATGCCCAGTATCAAGGATATGTGCGCTTTGGAAAGGTGAATGGTGAAATGGCTTACCCAGGGCAATACTAAAAAATAATCCATGAGGGGGGAAAAAGGTATTTTGTTAAAACTGAAACATGACTACAACTATATATTTCATACTTTCTATCTTTTTTTTATTTTTTATTTTTTTTTATAGAGTATCAGTAAAAAATTTTTTTTTTTTGAGTCACAGTGGTAAAGTTATGTATAAAGCAAGTGAACTTTTTTTTTTTTTTTAGCTGTTCACTTTAATGTTTTTGAAATAGGTGTTTGTAAACCCCCCCCCCACACCCCAATTACTCAGCCTGTACAAGAAAAAAAGTAGTTTTCAGCTTTTTAATGACTTAAATTTTTTTATACAGATGCACTTCCTCACACAGTCACTCCAATCAGAATGAATAGTTATTTTCAAATAGTGCCGTTCAAGTCATATGGTTAAAAATCCTGTGTTTTTTTTTCATACCTCCTTATATATTGCATAAAAAACCCAAAGTGTTGCCATGTAATTATTTTATTTTTTATCCCCCAGTACATTTCCGTAGCCCTACTCCCCGTTCTCCTGGCTATTTGTGTAGTTTTGAACTTGGTGTTGCAATATACTCATGCGGACCTATCTTTATTTAAAAGATTGTTAACAAAAAACATTGCGAAGCATGCTTTTGCCAGTTAATTTGAATCTGTAGTAATTTTGTAGAGTATGACCAGTGCTCTAACAGAAAAGTGACATTTCCAAACCCAAATTACTTTTTTATGCTGCTGTTTTTCAAAACATATGTATCCTTAAAATACAGGAAGGCATTCAAGACTTAAGTCTTTTTAAGGACTTTGACAATGTTTTTAGCGTTAATTCCATATTTAACCCCTTCATTCCAAGTTCTCAGTACACTGGACAGATTCACTTTTGATTTTCTTAAAGGGATAGTTCACCCAAAAATGAAAATTCTGTCATTAATTACTCACCCTCATGTCGTTTCAAACCCGTAAGACCTTCGTCATCTACAGAACACAAATTAAGATATTTTTGATTTAGATCCGAGAGCTCTCAGACCCTGCATAGACAGCAACACAACTGCAATGTCCAGAAACATAGTAAGCACAACAGAAAAATAGTCCATGTGACATCAATGGTTCAACCGTAATTTAATGAAGCTGCGAGAATACTTTTTGTGCAAAGAAAACAAAAATAATGGCTTTATTCAGCAATTCTTCTCCTCCTCATCCCGTCTGTAGCGGTGCTTTTATACTGAAATGGAAACTTTTATACTGAAAGTTAGGACTAAGTGAGCGATTAGCATTTTATACAGCAGTGTTGAAATGTGCTGTGTTTGCAACACTGGTCAGCTCTAGTCCAAATGCCCAATATATTTAAATATACAGCAATTAACAATTAAAGTGATGCATTTCTCTGGACTAAAGCGGTTAATCCCAGTGCTTGTCTGAGAGAGCGGTATATTTCTCGACACGGCTGTATGTGAGGCTGTTCTGCATATGTGTAAGCAGCAGCAGAGTTAATAAGGTGTGGGTTATCCTTCAACACTCCAGAGAGATGTGTGTAGGCAGGCAGTTAAAGCCCTCGCTGACAGACGGAGAATCGACTAGCACTTACTCTGAGATCTGGATTGAGCTTCATACGTCTACAGGTTTTCAGGTTGGATGCATGTTAGATAATGGATTTGACTGACAATGACGTTTCCAGTGGGGGGTTGATTTCTCATTAAGTAGATGATTTTTCTCTGAATGTAAAAATAATCAAACCGAGAAGTTAAATTAAAATGTGCCGGTGCAGGTAAATTGTTCTTGATTGTAATTAGCATAGCAAAGTAGTCTCAATTTTGGTGGCTTCTGACCCAAAAATAGGTTGCAGATCTGAAAAGGCTACTGTCGTGCATCACGGACCAAAATATACACTGAAATTGAAAATGAAGATCCAATACATTCACACTAGAGCTGGATCCGCCAGTCCATATTTGAGGATTTTCTCTAAAATCAAGGAATCAGCTGTGCTCTATTTAATTTCCTTTATCCAGTGTCATTGAGCGTGCAGAGCTCCTGAAGAGCAGCTTTGGTTTTATCGAGGTCTTTAATCATTCCTGTGTTTTGTGTTGTGCCAGTTTTGACCTGCTGATCCTGAAGGAGGTGGTGCAGAAGATGGCAGGGATTGAGATCACAGATGAAATGACTGTGGAGCAGCTGGAGGCCATGACAGGTGGAGAGCAGCTCAAAGCGGAGGTACGCCACACCTTTGAAACATAGTCATCGTTTAGCAAACAGCACGCATTTACATGCTTAAGCCATGTTTGTGAATGTGTGGATGTCATTGCAAGGTGACTTAGGGCTGCAGCAATGTTTCTGAGGTCCGATGCTGGAAGTGTGCTTGTGCTGTTATTTAAAATGTATTTTTAATATGCCACTTGGTTTGATATTTTATCCAAGGTAGGGCTGCTTGATTATGGCAAAAATCATAATCGCAATTATTTTGGTAAATATTGTAATCATGATTATTTAACACGATTATGAGTGGGCCATATGACCAAAACTTTATATGAGTGATTTATTTAAAGATAGTGATATATCAAATATATATTTTCTGTAAATAAGGTTGCTATGACATCTACATTTTGGAGACCAGTGAAATGTCACAATTCTCAACAGCACAGCAGAATACTAGGGTAACTAATATTAGTAAATAAACAAACAAAAAAGTCCTCAATGTTTGAAAATAATAGAACTGTAAGTAATAAAAAAGAATAAAAAGATACAAATGAAACTAACTGTTCTTTATTTTTTTTTAAATGCAAGTCTGAAGTATTCAGTTAACAGCCTACTACATAAATGAATAATCAAATGTAAAATAAAACAGCATAGTCTTCACTATAAGAATTAAAGCTACAAATGTCCTTCAGTCAAGAGCAGTGAGTGATTTAGTCTTTGTCGTTTCTTGTTTGATTAATATTAAGCACACAGTCGCAGCAGGAATATAGCCCGCTGTCGCTTTAAGAGCCGCACGGATCCAATTTACTGTTACACACGTATTTTCATTCTCAACTTTTACGTTCATTTATTACATAACTGACGAGGGTTTATGTGAATAATCACTAAGCGCCACATTTTGACACATTTTTGCATGTATTTGACCATTTAGGCGCGCAGCTTGAGCTAAAAGATGACTTTACACGTCTGTGTTCTGATCTGTCTCGGAGCGCATCACGTTACACAGAAATCCTCCTGAAATCCACTTTTAAAAACAAATCTAATCAGCTTTAATATAAAAAAACGTCCCATTTTGCAAAAGTACCGTTACATGATTTTACTGATTTGCACTTGAAATTGGGCTTTTACGGAGGAAACGAGGCAGAATGGGGTGCAATAATCATTTATCTTGATTATTGTATTTTCATAGTAGTTGGAGGCTGAAAATGAAACCAAAACTGTATTTCGATTAGTTTCACAGCCCTAATCTAAGGTAGTGAAGTTCACATACATTTTGGGGCCACTGTATCTAGAGCACTGGCACAGAAACTTTATTCATAGAGAAGGCCAGCACTACGAGTGTCGTCTAGTGTGTACAGTGTGAAACAATGTGGTGTTTGAATGTTACTGCAATTTATTAAATAAATGAGCGGTGGGGGGGGGGGGGCTTTTATTAAACTTGGGCTTTTATTTTGTTGTTTTAGTTTTTTTTTGATGTTGTGATGCAGAAATCAAGGCCCCTGTAATGAGATCTAGCTAGAGTTCATGTGTTACCCTATTATTCTACAAACCAGCACTACTTAGCAGGTCAAACATGTACCAAGATGCATTGGAGATGGTGTTTGTCTTAACCGTGCTTCCTTGAAAACACTAAGGCAATTAAAGTGCAACCACATGGGACAGTAGGTGTTCATAATGAATCAACTCGGCAGTTTCTTGTGCTTGAGTAAGTGAAGAAACTCCTGAGATCAGTCTGCGCAGCTTCCATATTGGCCTGGTCATGACTTCTTGACTTGATCATGGCAGCTGCGAGAACATTCCTCTCATCTTGTGCACATTACCTCAATATGAAGAGGCATGATAATGGATTGACATGTTTGATTGGGAGTGTTTGTTCATTTCTGATTGTTTGTGTGTGTAGGGTGGCTACTTTGGACAGATCAGGAACACTAAGAAGTCATCTCAGCGTCTGAAGGATGCTCTTCTGGACCACGAACTGGCATTACCGCTGTGTCTCCTGATGGCCCAGCAGAGGAACGGGGTGGTCTTCTCTGAGGGGGGAGAGAAGCACCTTAAACTCGTGGGGAAGCTTTACGATCAGGTATAATCAACTAACCAGCAGCTCTCGAAACCAAGATAATCAGATCCATGCAGTCCTCAACTCTGTCATTGTAGTTTCTAAAAAGAGCATAACTGCTAATTAAACATGACAAGCAGCGGAGCTCATGCAGTGGAGCTGATAATACATTTCTTCAAAACTCTTTACTTCAAGTTTGATGCTTGTTTACTTTCAGCCTAGTTTAAAATGATGCCATGATATAGATAGACAATCAGACTTTAGGGTTCCTGGAGGGGATGTTCAGGAAGAAACAACATATAAAATTGCACATTTTAATGAGGTAAAGGCTGCCAATTAGGAAAGATCCGCTTTTAAATGAGACAATGTGTTAATGAGTGAAACATCATGGAATAGAAGTTCTTCAACATAGCATAACACTTCATCAGTGTCTTTCTCACATCAATGCCATTGGACAGCCTGTCTAAGTCAGCAAACTGTTAACCCTTTAGTGCATGAATATTTCAGCTATCGTTATTACATATTCAGGTCTTTAGCGACCTGGCCCTACATATCTAACACGGATGGATCTCTAACTGCTGCAATAGCACATAACTCTCCTGATATTTCAATAACAATTACAAAATAATAAAATAAAGCATATTTTGTTACCGTTTGAAACTTGGAAGTGTTCAATTTGAGCTGATGATTTCACCATCCCTGTCATCGTCACAGTGCACTTCCTGTACATTCAGCATCTGGCTCATATTCACGATATTATCTGGCTCATATTCTCAAAACGATCGATTTCGACGTCTTCAAAATCAATATTTTGATTAAAATTGGCCATCAAGAGCACTGGGAGAAATTCTGGTGATTTAGTATCCATTTTGGCCGGCTGCCTCACTCATTTTCATTAATTTATTTACTTATTACTTTTTGTTATTGCCTGCCTTGAGTTTTTGGGTGAAACTGACTTTTTAAACGAGTAATTGAAAACTGCCGTTTCCCAAAACAAACCAAACTGAATGATTGAGTTTTAGAAACTTTTCATGGTTGGGAGTGAAAGTGGCCCGTGTCAGCCATGGGAAGACTCACGTAGAGAGTTGTACAGAACTTCTGTGATTTTCATCCGCCCACACACACTGGCAGTTTGCTTTTCATGTTCAGCAGCTGCGCAGCTCAATTACTCACTGGGTAATCCAATTGACTGTTTCCTCTCTCCCCCCATGTTCTCTAGACATGTCGCAATTCACAGCAGATGGTGCTAAAAACTAACATCATCAGCTCCATTCTGTGTGGGACTGCGAAATGATGCCGCCGGTCGATCCTTTTTGCTTTTTATTTTTTCATCTTTTTTCTCTCAATGTCTCAAATTAGAGCCTTTAGCAAATAATTCCCTCTCGCGATGCCAAATTGTCTAAATAATTGCTCATGTTGTGAATGAGAAACACACTTTTTCCTGACATCAGTGGGGAAGCTTTTAATTATTAATTTTGGCTCTTTTTTTTTAAACTCACTTTGCAGGAAGTTGTGCGCTGCTCATTACAATCAGCAGAAATGTGTGGGGCTCCTGTGCCCGGCTATCACCGCCTCTGATGCACTACAGAGATTGATTGACTCATTTCACAGACTAAATATGCATTCACCATGATTGCATGATTTATGCATAAGCACCCTGAAAAATATTAGAACAACCTTAATAATGTGTATAAATTTGCCTTATTTTGCATGTTTAATACATCTTTTGGCATGCTTGCCTCTTAAAGTGCCCCTATTATGGGTTATGAAAGGTTCATATTTTGGTTTTGGGAGTCCCCAACAACAGGTTGACATGCATGCAAGGTCAAAAAACACTTTCATTTTCTTATAATATGCATTTCTTTTTACCTTATTTGCTCAACGACTCCCAAACGATTCGTTCAACGATAAATTTTTCCAACCCCCTCCTGTGCGTGACTCTAATCTGCGGTGATTGGTCGATTTCATTTAAAGCAGTGTTTGTGAGCTTTTAACGCTCCAAAAGCGGCACCTAGTGGCAAAGAATGAATTTGCATGTTAATTCAGACCAACGCGAAAATCAAGTTTTCCCAGGTCTGCGCGCGCAACAAGTGGGCGGCAATATGCTAATGTTTCATGTTGACGTCAACATGAAACTGCTTGGGATACATTTTAAAAACGACTCGTTTCAATGATTCAGAGTCGACTCTTTCTTTTGAGAGACTAACTTTATACACGGTGCACTTTCAGATTTAAAACTTTGCAGGATGTTTTCATTCATTTAGAGCTGTTACACACTGCATGACAGGTCATTTTCAAAAATCCATAATAGGGGCACTTTAATATATCCTAGTGTTTTGTATGTTGTAAAGTGATCTGAACAAACTCCAGACCCCGAAACTTAACTTGTCCTGCATTGTTTGTGATATGGACATGAATGGTTCCTCAAGTCACATGGCTTGCTGAAGAGAGGTGATCAGGCTTCTCACCTAGCAGACGACTCTGGCCAGAATATCAGAGTCTTGTAGGGTTGGGAATCGAAAATTGATTCCAATTCCAGCATCGGATACTTGAGGTCAGGAATCGGATACTTGGTGTCAAATTAAAATTTTGATTCCGCCTATCTATTCCTATGTGCTTTTTTTTTTTTTTTTCTTCATCCGACCTAGCGATCTGCCAGGACTTTGTTTGCTAATCTAAGTGCTCCAAAGTTTGGCTACAGTTGCGATCAGAAGCCAAAAAAGTTAAGTATAATATCTGTGATAGCTAAACATGTTGCATGAGAGGTGTCACCACCAACATGACAAAGCACTTTAATTTAATAGATCGTTAAAGATCGCGAACACGATTCAAACACTCTGATTCTATTCCTAAATGACAATGATTCGTCTGTTTCATTCCTCAACCTTTGACGTGCAGCGTTCGATCACATCGGTGTGATTTGAACATTTAAATCTGCGTTCGTGCTGCCGCTGACCTGAAGAGAGCAGCTGTCATCTGTCTGGAATGACACAGACTCAGTCTTTTCAACCACACAGTATCATTATTTCTGTGTTACAAACATTCAAATCACAGAAGTACTGGGATACAAGTTTATAGTTCAGATATAAACTGATGTGTGCAGTAGCGATGAAAATAGAGTAAATCACCTTTTGAAAGTAATTTGACACTTCAAATGTAGATTTATCGATTACATTGTTACGCCAGTAGGTGGAGAAAAGGGGCTGTTAAAATGTATTTGTCTTTGAATCACACAAGAGATTCGTTCAAGAACGCCGATTCATCCAGTAATATATCTTGAGTGAGTCATTGAATCATTCATTCATAAATTACATGTGATTTTGTTTAGTTGTCTAACGTTTTTTCTTCAGAATCATGAGAGAACCACAACTTCCATAAAAAAATAATAAAAACAATCAATTTATCCAGAATCATGCAGTTCAGTTTAGCACACAAACAGCTCTTAAAGAGTCCAGTTTTTATGTAGTTCATGGTATTCAGCTGCAACTAAATGGTTTGCAAAAAAGAGACACAGGATAAATGTTTGATATCATTATTTAATCACATTGGAATTGAAACTGGGAATCAAAAAATCAGAATCGATAAGTGGAATCGGAATTGATAAAATTCAAACGATACCCAACCCTAAAGTCTTGTGGGTAGCTGTTTTGACCCCCAAAGCAACATCCTAATGCTGTGATTTACATGGGCAGGGACCTCTGATGTATTCTTCAGACTATGGGTCTTAGCTCTCATTGGGCAATATGTCCTACGTGATTATTACGTTATGATCTGTTGTTTTTGTAGAGAACTGTCCAAAATCTTTGACTCTACATGATGTGTGTGCTGCTTTCTTGTGGTCGGAGTTGATTGTCAGAAGCAGTAGTCATATGTGCTCTAGCTAGATAATGCAAATCAAATTTAAGTGTAGATGATTTCTTTTGGATGATTGTTTCTACATTTCCCCACCACATGAACACATTTCTAGAAATTTTGGGGAAGCTAATTTTCTTTCTCCTCCTGACTATAACTCAAAGCAACTCGTTCATTTAATTAATTTTGTCTGAAAATGAGAGGTGGGAAAGTTGTGAGTGTGACATGTGACAGCGAGCCCCTCAGGCGGTGTTTTGGCAGTCTGAGCTGATTTGAGTCTTGAAAGCAAGCCAAACCAATCTCATCTTCCATTGATGTCCAGTTTTGTTGTTAGCACACTCTGGACACAGTATTCTTTGCACAGGTTTAGAGAGGTGTCATCTCTTCCTGTCTGTTGCATCTGTTTGAGAATGCACTGCTAGTGTGTTGTTATCCTTACATGCCTAGATTTTGGACTTAAGACAAAGTTTACAGCATGTTCTGACCGCCCATTTAGGGAGTTTTCAAGGATGATTGTTTCAGAACCAGGATGATTAAAGACCAACTCTGGTACGGGTCCAGTTCTGGTCAGGTTGGAAAACAATCTGACCCAATGGACTGGCTAACCGAGCTGTATCATAATTCATAATGGGAAATGTGTTTTGTAAAAAGCAGCAGTGTCTGATTCTGTGGGTGAGCACATTAGTATCACAGTCGAAAACCAAAGAGCGCCTTGAAATGCCATTGATCTTCTCCGAAAAGCGGTCCTTCCTTGCAGTGAAGCTAGTGCACAAAGCTAACTTGTTAATTCATCTTGATGGATGGCACTGTGAGCATAATCCTGGAATGTATACTGGTGCTCTTTGATCAATGAGAGGACGGTTTACTTGCATGTGACTTGCATAAATATGTTTTGCAACTGTTTAAACCCCTGTTTCCAAATAACACAAATGATCTGCAGGTCTGAAAATGTACTTAGACAGAAAAGGGCTGATGGCATGTAAAAAAGTGAATCTTGGTTAAGGGCTAGGTGTAAATATTGACTTAATGAATCTTGATATTGATTCTTAAAAGCCCAAGATCAATATTAGTTTATTTCCTGCACTACTTTTCAGTGCCAGCGCACCCCTGCTGCTGGATCTACAGCCTCGCCGAAGCGTCCTCATTGAATGCATGTAATAACATATAGCACAACCAGTGTAGACTGATTTATAAGTGAATCTCATGAACCACTTCTCTTTAGTGAATCAGAAACATACAGCTGAAGCACATCAACATGAATTGAATCAAAATGAATAAAAAAATAAATTGAATCAAAAGCTTGTGAATTGGAATCAAATCAGGAAATGTGCAACAATACGATACTTTGTATAAATCTGAAATCAGACTTAACTCTTAAGGCTGAATATACATGTTTGTTTACTCTCTGCTGATGGTTTTAATGAACCTCTATGTCATACAAAGCAAATACGCTTGTTTTTTGGCGAACTTCTAAATATCCATGCGTTCTGGCTTTCAGAAATGAAAGCTAGCCCTTCAAACATTTTGTGTTGCTATTCTTCAGATGGTTCTTGAGCATGTAGACTCTTTTTCCTTGGTCTTCTCTAAACTGCTGTACGAGACACTGACATATATTGCACTCTCCAGTCTGAAACTCCGACAGTATTGTTGTTCATTAGGTCTCTTTAACTTTGTCTGGCAGTAAAGCAGCTGTCCGGGAACATTTAGGTAGTTGACCCAGTGGTCAGGCCGTACCTCCCTCCCTCCACCAGCTTCCTCTGGAATCTCTCTCCAGTGTCTCGCTCCCACTAAATTGCTTTACTGTGCATCCCATCGATTCCGATGGAGAGCCTGTGATGAATGGCTTTAATAAAGCGAGGTGCAGTTCCCCAAATAAATGAGCGACCTGAGGATTTATTAAGAGCATCTGCATTTGGCTGGGACAGAAGCGTGGACCAGAGGGAGAGACTTTTAATGATGAATGCTTCTCTTTCTGCTTCCTCCCCAAAGTGTCACGACACTCTTGTACAGTTTGGTGGCTTCTTGGCGTCTAACCTCAGCACAGAAGACTACATCAAAAGGGTGCCGTCAGTCGATGTCCTCTGTAACCAGTTCCACACGCCACACGATGCTGCTTTCTTCCTGTCTCGGCCCATGTATGCCCATCAGATTCTGGTGAGTGCTCAAAACAAACTCTTGCAGCAGTTTATAACGTTTTGGCTCCAAAGCTTACTGTGTCCAAAATAATATTTGAAGGCCCTCTAATCTAAACTGATATGTATCTCTGGTACTTCTGTTGGGGAAATAAAAGTAAATAAAAATTATGGTAATATAACTGAATCCCCCTGATTGAGCATCAAAAGCATTTTAGTTCAAACTTTTTTTTTTTTTACTTTGTAAATTAAAAGTATAGATGTAACCCAGTTTGTGTACTTGTTCGCTGTTGTCATTTAGTGGTATAAATAGTGACTAATGTGTTCACACTGAAAATTCCTTAAAGGAAAAAGCACTTCAAACCCCCAGATGAACCCTCATGTAATTGTGTGTCCCAGCTTTAATAGCATAGTAGAAGGAGAGGGGATATCAGACTCTGATGCTGGACGACAGAACATTATAAAGATCATAAACTACACAGTAGAGTGCATAGTGTATGGTGTGCCATTTGGGACACAGCTTATATGTGTTCAACAGATTCTGCCTGATGATTTTTGATGCAGTGCATTGTGGGATTGTTTTATTTGCCATTTAGATACATTCAGCACCAACATAAAGTCTGCTGACAACCACACAAATGTCCCCACAAAAATGTGGTCCAGTTTGCATTAAATTTGTCTGTTCAGGCTAATGCAAAAAAAGAAAAAAAAGTCAGACAAGATGAATGAAAATGCAGAACCACTCTCTGATAATAGGTGGTCCATATTAGGGTTGTCACGATACCATAAAAATGTCTTACGATACTATACCAGCTGAAGTATCACGATACCAAGTAGTATCATGATACCATGCAGTATTGTGTTAATTTAAAATTAAATTCTACAAAATGAATCAAAATTTCATAAATAGATGTAAATGAAAACAGACAATATTTTTCTCTGAATACTTAATTAATGTGAATGAATGACTGGCTATTGTTATCCATGAAATGATCTAAACAAATCTTAGCACTGCACAGAAGCTGCATGAAGTGACATTTAGATGTGGCATTTATACATTTAGACTGTATTTATAATTGCATAAATATGAGATATGAATATAAATATGAGAAGTTATGAGATTAATGTTTTAAATACTAAATTCTGAATATAGAAATATGTTGGAAAATAATGTAATATGCCTACTTTTAGATGGGAAACTTAAAACGGCCCGCAGGTGGCAGAAGTTCGTGATTGAATCACTGAGTCATTCAAACGATTCTTTCAAAACGGCTGAATCCTTCAGAAGCGAATCAAATGACTGTTTTTATGAATGGTTCAGTGATTCAGAGACAACGCGGATTCGGATTCGAACACAGAAACGAAACAAAAACAGCACTCTTGCTCGTGTCATATTGCCGAACTGTCAGGAGCATTTTTTTGCTTGCATATCTTGAAATTTCCAAGTTAGCAGCATGTATATTAAAACATAACATTATAAATGATATATATATATATATATATATATATATAATGATAAGAACCAAGTGCAAAGCCGCTATGTTGATGAATGGATTTGCGTTCGTGATCGCAAAGATGCTTCCAGAAACGAACTAGTTCACCTGTTCTAGAAGTGGTCAAATTAATAAACCTGCGATAATACTTTCTTGCAAGATATTATGATGTTGAATAAGTGATGCTTGATCTGCTGTTTTTTAAAATGACATCAGACGGTCTGAATCATTTCTTCTGATAAACTGCAGCATGAACAACGACGTGCAAGTGCAACTTCTCATTACAAACTGAACTGAAGCGTTGGGAAACACTCAATACCATATAAAGCGTATACACAGACTAAACTACACAGAGCACAGCAGAAAGACATTTGGCAGTCAACTTGTAATGTTTCTGCTGGCATGCATGTTCAACGTTTGAATGTTTAAAACAGTGTTGCTGCCGTGCATACTACATATCTTACGGTACTACCTTATGGACGATACTACCGTTTAAAAAATGCAATGGCACCGCGGGTATTTTTAAGCTTTAGTATCGCGATACTACCGTAGTACCGGTGTATCGTGCAACCCTAGTCCATATAGAAAACCAGATTTTTGTATTTGCTATTTTGTTTAGACAATATGAGAGGGCCAGTTCCAGGTTCTTCCTCTGCTATTCACTGATGCAAAACAAAGTGTAAACAAAAAGTTAGAAATGTAAGAGATTGGAGTAAATGTTTGTCAAATTGATGGCATGTGGATGTTTGTGTCAGTCTGAATAGATGCATTCATAGCTGTTCATTCAAATTAAAGGCCAAGTATGCAGGGTTTTTTTCACTACTAATGTCACCTAGTGGAATTATTTTCAAACAACCTTTGCAAACACGCATTACACTTAGGCTTACATCCTAACGATTGCTTTTATTTTTGCAGTATTACAATTTTATCTAGAGCTTGACTGTTAAGAGCTAACACGTGTGGCACAAACTAGAGTTTAGCATAGCTGTCGAGAAGATCTCTGTAAATTTGGCGTCTCGGTTGAAACCCAAACATTCCATTCAAATTCCACAATCTTGTAAAAACACAGCCAGTGTTCACCCTTGTTTTACCGCATTGTCTGTCTCTGTGTATTTTGGCAAGTCTTCACATTTTGGCTTGTACTTATGTAATGGAAATCTTCACACCGAGCATTCGTGTTGGTGGGAACAGGGCTTAACACTTGCGGTTGAATCCAAAAGTTAGCATGTTTGAAGAAAGTTAGCATGATCCTGGAAGATCAGCCACAAACAAAATCATACATGACTGGATGATTTTTGACAGTGCATTTGGGGATTTTTAATTGCAAATGGATGCATGCAGTACTGACTTAAAACAATCCAAACTGAGCTGATCTCAAAAAAGGCTTGAAAAATGCCCCAAGACAATAATAGCTGAAGCATAAAGAGTATTTAATAGTGGTTGAAATTGCGAAGCAACCAGTAATGCAATATTACCACAATGCTTCACTCTTGCTTCAATACAATTCTTGCATTACAGTAAACTGTGATTTATTTGTTGTATTTTGCAGTATTATAACCTCTATATGATACTGCCTGCCTAATGAATATTTCATACAGAGCTCATTTTGTGTTTCCCCTCAACGCTAGACCCCCGCTTACAGCTCTCCAGGGCGGTGTAAAGTTAACCCCATCTCTCTTCACCTCTAACAAGATTTACCGCCCCCTAATTCCACGTGCAGGCCTCTGCGTACGCTCATCTTCAGGCCTGTTTGTTGTGCTTGAGTGAATTATAAAGCTTGCCTGCTGTCTTTGTGTTCCCATCAGTCCAAGTATGACGAATTGAAGAAGGCAGAGAAGGGCAACAGGCAGCAGCAGAAGGTCCATAAGTACATCGCAGCCTGCGAGCAGGTGATGGCCCCGGTGCACGAGGCTGTCGTGTCTCTTCACTTGCCCAAAGTGTGGGATGATATTCGACCTCAGTTCTACGCCACCTTCTGGTCCCTCACCATGTACGACCTGGCGGTGCCGCACAATGCCTACGACCGCGAGGTCAACAAGCTGAAGATGCAGATCAAGGCTATCGATGAAAACACAGAGATGGTGAGACACTAAAGACCTTTTGTGTTTAATCAAATACAGTTTTAATGATAATTAAAATATGGAACGGTAATACTAACCGTGGGGAATTTTATCATGATTTATCGTCGAACCAGTAATCGTTTCATCCCTAGCACAAAACCTTCACATTCAGCATAGACCACAATCTCAAAGCTCATCCACAATATAAACTTGTTTTGCCATGAGGCTGTTGATTTACAAACGGCACTACTAAATACTCATGCAGGAATCCTTGCAATGTCACACAGACTCTTCTGCGGTTGTTCATGAAATGCTCTTCTCTATTACAGCCTATGAATAAAAAGAAGAAAGAGAAGGAACGCTGCACAGCGCTGCAGGACAAGCTGCAGGAAGAGGAGAAGAAGCAGCTGGAGCATGTGCAGAGAGTTCTGCACCGCCTCAAACTGGAGAAAGACAACTGGTTACTCGCCAGTGAGTCCTCAGATTACTCTCTCACAATCTCTCCTCTGCTCAAAGGCTCTACACGTCTCACTCACCCCCGTGTTCCCTCTATTCTCAGAATCCACTAAGAATGAAACCATCACTAAGTTCCTGCAGCTCTGCATCTTCCCCCGCTGCGTCTTCTCAGCCATTGATGCCGTTTACTGCGCTCGCTTCGTGGAGCTGGTGCACCAGCAGAAGACGCCCAACTTCTGCACCCTGCTCTGCTACGACAGAGTGAGTTCACTGCAGTGTGCTGAACCATTACAGGCACTTTCAACAAATGGGCTGCAAAATAGTGTCTCCTGTTTTTTTCCCTTTAGAACGATACAAAAGCGCAAATCCCATGTTCCTTTGAATGAGAACCGTTAATGTGAAATGAAATCTATCTAGTCTTTACATTGTCGAAAGTTATAATTATATGCTTATCTACCAAAAAACAGCTATGTAGCAGTGTCACATTGTGGACGCAACCCTTTTACCACATAACTGTCACACTGAAAAAAAAAAAAAAATAACTGTGATGGGATTTAGATGCTTTCTACATAAGAACACAAAAATAATTTAATTCTATTTTCTCAGTTTTTACACTTGGTAACACTTTAGTATAGGGACCAATTCTCACTATTAACTAGTTGCTTATTAGCATTCCTATTATTAATATATTGGCTGTTTATTAGTGCTTATAAAGCACATATTCTACATGACCATATTCTACATCCCTAATCCTACCCAACACCTAAACTTAACAACTACCTTACTAACTATTAATAAGCAGCACATTAGGAGTTTATTGAGGGAAAGGTCTTAGTTAATGGTTTGTTAATAGTGAGAAGTTGGACCTAAAAATAAAGTGTGACCTTACACTTTTGTTATTTGTCTATATTCATAAATATCAACCGTTCAACCCTGTTACCAAAATTATTGACAAAATAATCAAACATATATTCATCTTAACGTAAAATATGGTTATAAATGATTATAAACAAACATTTGTTACAGATTTAGTCGGTGACAGCATAATTTAGGCTCAAATCTGCAACCCTGTGACTGTTCTGATGTATTTTAATTTGTTTGGAAGCATTTGTGTTCCACTTTTTGTTCATAATTATAATTAATAAAAAAAGCAAATCAGATTTTAAACTGTGCTCTGATGATGTCCCAGATCTCATTTAAAGTAAAAAGTAAAACAAAGACATTTAGTTGGACCTTCTGACAGTTGATATTAAACTGACCCTTTGTTGAAAAAGAGCACGAATGTGATTTTATGTAGGAGTTTTAGTCGCTCTTTGCTACTCTCTTGATGGAAAGTGCTATCGCAGGGCTGTTAATGGCTTGTTTGCCTTGTTTATGTGCCATTGGCTACAGTCAGAGAGCTACAAGCTTATCTAGGATTCTGTTTGTTAATGTGTTGCTCTCTCGTGCTTTTATCTGAATGTTTGAAGTATTTCCATTATGTTGATTAGAGAATGACGGGGTCTGTGTTTAATGACAGCAGCAGCTCTCACAGCCTACTCAACCCTCTTTCTGTTTCTATCCGCGCTCATCTAGGTGTTCTCTGATATCATCTACACGGTAGCGAGCTGCACAGAGAACGAGTCGCGCCGCTACGGCCGCTTTCTGTGCTGCATGCTAGAGACTGTGACTCGATGGCACAGCGACAGAGCCATCTATGAGAAGGTATGGTGTGCTTTCTCCACTGACGCTCAGTTTCGACTCTGGTTCAGTTATTCTGTCAGTGCTGTCTCTAGCGTGTCCTAGTCACCACTAAATTGGTATCTGTGAAAATGAGTTGGCAGCGCGTCCCTTCCCTGAAGGATCAGAGTGTTTAAATGTTCGTTAGGAACAAACTGATCCTCAAAGTTTAATCATCTTCCATTTTCACATTTCTTTTAATAATGGACTTTTATTACATAAACATGCTTTTCTGAAACCTGGTGTGATCTGTTTGTCTTGTCTTGTTTGTTTCTGGTTCCTTCACTAGGAATGTGGCAATTATCCTGGTTTCCTGACTATTTTCCGAGCCAGTGGTTTCGATGGAGGGAACAAAGCAGATCAGCTGGACTATGAGAATTTCCGGCATGTTGTCCACAAATGGCATTACAAGTTGACTAAAGTTAGTATTGTGCTCTTCTGACAACAAAAACATATATCATGTTGTACAGCTGGTTGATTAAAAATTCTTAAAAATCGTATGATTTCCTGATAATTAACCAAATTAACTGTGCATCAATTTTAGCTGAGAAATTACCTCCCAAAAGGTCGTTTAAGACATTGAGAACTTATAAAGTACCACCTTTTGAAAAAAATATTTAGCTTCAACATCGCATGCATAATGTGTATTAATGTGTTTAAGAAATAAACAAATATTGAAAAATGAGATGATTAATAAAAAATGTAAATAATACTCTCAACTACTGTCTATAGGTGTGGCAAGTCACTGTCTTAATGAGCGAGGCATTCTGTCATTCATTCGATGGCTGCTTCATTCAAGCAGAAAGCAGTAGATTTGCTTGCAGTTCTTTGAATGGGTCACTGATCATTGGCTAACTCGAATAGTTAAAAACTGAGGATTCATTCAGTAATGAAACACTGCTGTGTTGCTAGCAGACGCACTGTAGACAAATTGTTTTCTTTTGCAAAATTGAGCAAAACGGACAATATTGACAATTATCGTGTCTAAAATTCAACACGATATTATCTTAACGCTTTTGTACAACTGTTCAATTATCAAGATCACATTTTGCAATCATGCAGATTGTAATCAGAGTAACTAAATAGCCAATGTTGCTAAACAGGCAAAGTTGTTTAATGAAACTACTCAGCTGTTGCACAAATTGGAACTAAATCTGAATTCAAAATGTCAAGGCATGTTATTGACCAATTTCTTTGCGTTTTTTTTTTTTCTGGTCATTTTTCAAATGATAATGTTTAAGCATTGTAGCCATGGCCTAGTGTTGTGCCTTGATATTTAGAATCATATGCAAAATGCATGTGCGTTACTACACAAAATCTCTGTGATTCTCATTTAATGTGATCTCTTACAATATTCCTGGCAGTTCTGATTACTTATGTAAGGCTTTGTGTTTTGTATAATTGTGATTTTTGTTAACGCCTCATGTACAGAAAAACCTCTTCTTCCCTCAGGCGTCAGTTCACTGTCTGGAGACGGGCGAGTACACCCACATCCGCAACATCCTGATCGTGCTCACCAAGATCCTACCCTGGTACCCCAAGGTGCTGAACCTGGGCCAGGCTCTGGAGTGCCGCGTTCACAAGATCTTCCAGGAAGAGAAAGAGAAGAGGCCCGATCTCTATGCGTTAGCCATGGGGTAACTGAGCCGAGAGCCGGCTGGCCTCAGCATTTAAAGTGCTTTCACCACACTGGTTTAGAGGGTCCAGTCTTATCTTTCACTTTCAGGAGTCTAGCTGGTGGTAGTGTAGTGTTTTCACATTTGAATTGTGCTTAATCTTCACTTAATCTTCCCTTTCTGGCGACCATGAGTATCCGCTCTCTCTTACACAATAGAAAAAGCTCTGATGAGCTGAAAAACCTGGAGTTTAGCGATTTCTATTGAGATTCTGCTCAAATGAAAGTGTAATTCTTTCACAAGGTTGTTCACGCTGTTTGCTCCGACTAAATCTGCAAATTAAATCATGCAAGTTGACGTTCTCTTGATTTGTGCTTATGTGAAAGTAGAAATGTAAAATATAGAAATTAAAATGAGAATAATTGTGAATATTTTTTCAAGCAAAATGATCATAATTAACAGTCTAACCATTGTCATGCAGCCCTGAGTCATACATGCATACAGAGCATTTGCATATCTTTGCCATAGTGCAGCAGAAATCTGGTTACTGTCTCGATATATTTGCTCAGCCTTAAAGTGCTTTTCCTAAATGTACCACTAGGGGTGCTGTGACCAAATAAATCCACTCTGTCTTAAAATGTGCATGTGCAAGTAGACTTAAAACATTACTGGATAATTGCAGAAATAAATCATTAATGAGGGTAGTCCCCCTACGCCAACCATCAGCTGTTTCTTAACTATCAGCAGGGAGTTTCTGGGCGTCTCTCTTGGCAGAGGTTAGCCACATTAAGGCAGATTTATTCGTTGCTCTTTTCCGCCGTTTTTCGCATGCTCTCCGCAGTGGGATTGATTAAATGTGTCGGACTGGTGCTGTTGAAGACTGTCAGGAGTGGCTGGTCATCTCAGGCGCATGTGAAGGGAAGAGGTTTGTTGTGAGGTTGTTTGAGGAAACTCGAAGACATAATTCAATGCAGTCATTCCATCCAAAATTGCAAGAGAAGGTTTGGCCTCTTAAAGAGCCTCTTCATTGCTGCTTAATGAACACAGTCCATTCAGCTATTGGACTTTGCCGGCCGGAAGGCTTTTGTCGTGTCACGATAAGGCGATCTTATCAGTTATCAGCTGTAATGGGCTGTTTTGCTTCACTGGAGCTAGAATTAGTGTCGAGGACTTGATCATGCCCCACTGATTCCCAAGGGCAGCCGCTGTTCTCCTGAATGACACAAAACCTAGTGAAGATGCCTTGCTGTCTGCTCCCTACATAGGCTGCTTCGTTTAAGGCAGTATCCTAAAATAGAAGTGACTGATTTAAAATTTCAGCAGGACACGCATTCTTCTCATATTAAACACACGTGACAATCAACTCGTTTGATTCCAGTAGAGTTTGAGGTTAGCTTTTTGCTAAGCTAATGGCATGAAACATTTAAAGTTTTATTTTATTAACCTTTTGTACTCCACATTTCCTATCTGCATCTTTAAATGAGCTTGTTAGAAGCTTACCTTTTGGACTAGACATCACAATGAGAGATACTACTGTTCATATTTTTGGTCAGTAAATTTTTTTTTATTAATACTTTTAGTAAAGACGCATTACGTTGATGAAGTTTGACAGTATATTTTTCCATTGTAAAAAAAAAAATCATAAAAAAAAAAAAGCTGTTTTCTTGGACGTTTTTATTCATCAAAGAATCCAGAAAAAATGCCACTTTTTCCACAAAAATATTAGACATCACAGCTGTTTTTACAATAATAATAATCAGAATCAAAGCAAATCAGCATATTAGAATGATTTCTGAAGGATCATGTGACACTGAAGACTGGAGTAATGATGCTGAAAATTTTGCTTTGATCACGGATATAAATTGCATCTTAAAATGTATTCAAATAGAAAAGTTATTTATAATTGTGAAAGAAAAAAAATTATTCTCAGTACTATTTTACTGTATTTTTAGTCAAATAAATACAGCCTTGGTGAGCATAAGATTTTTCAAAAACTTAAAAATATATATATATATTAATAATAAAAAAAACTTACTGACCCCAAACTTTTGAGCAGAAGTGTATATTGGATTAAAATAATGTTGTTTAGTTTGAGCAGCTCAAGTGGTTTAGAGAAAATCTGCATGTCATGGGCTTGTAAATTGATTAGATGTCCATTCATAATGAGGAACTGATTTCTTTCTAAATTGGCGTGTCTTCCGTCGCAGAATTGGTAATAACTGTTGACGTGTAATTGTTGCGTTCGTGCCACCAGTGGGATTTCTCAGCACACCTCAGCTTATTGGGCAGACGTGGGCCCTGTTCTTTGTGTTTCTCTGTAGACACGTGGAATCAACAAGAAATGAAAGAGGGTAATCAGACCTTGTGTTCAGCCTCTCAAAAGCATGCCGATCTAGTTACGCTAATATTGTCGTAAAACCTGGCCTCGACGAACACAAGCCCTCTCGAGGATTTCTTTTTGAATCCATCCATTTCTGAGTGATTTTAAGCATTGCACTTTGTATTACCATCTGCCGTGATTTTAACCGTGTGTGTGACTTGCAGCTACTCTGGCCAATTGAAAGGCAGGAAAGTGCACATGGTACCAGAAAATGAGTTCCACCATAAGGAGCAGCCAGTGCGCAGCGCTACGCCTGGCACTCTGCAGAACGGACCTGGCAACACGGGCAAGCCTGCCGCCACTGCCGCTGCCAGCGCTGGCAAAGCTGAGGAGGGCGCCGTCGACGACTCAGGTGACTTTATTTGAATAATTGTCCTGTTTTCCTCTATGAAGCTTCAGGAATTGATTTGGTAGCATCTGGACTTGTTTGTCCATTTATTGAGAACGTCTTGACACTCATTTAAAATGAAACACGTTGCCATGGCGTACAACACTCGCTGTGGGAATTGCCACCCTGAGGGAGTTAATTGCAATTACTGTGTGAATTGGGGTAAAACTGCGGAGGATATTAGAACAGAAAAGCCTCACACAGACCCATTAACACAGAAACAAGTACACCACCAGGATTGATCACAACAGCAGCGCAGGGCATATGACTCCAGGCTCCTCGGGATGGACTCGGTCCACTCCACGGCTCTGGCAGATACTGCAATGAGGCCTTCACTTACCTTGTGGGATTGCACTAAACCTGTTCAAACCCATGTTCATTTCGGGTCTACTGATTTTCAATTACTTGATTGCATGAATATCACTAACGAAATGAGGTGTCACAAATACATACAGGAGCTCAGAGCTGAGTGTCCATATGCTTGCAGAACTTGAAGATTAAGTTGTTTTGGAGAAAAGACTAAAGGAAAAAATTAAGAAATCACACTACCTTTCAGAATTATTGTTCTGCTTAACAAGACTGAATTTATTTGGTCAAAAATAGTCAAAACAGTAGTCTTAATAAGGATAATATTAATAATAAGAAATGTTACAAATGAAAAGTGTTTTCGGGAACACTTTAGTATAGGGGCCAATTCTCACCATTACCTAGTTGCTTATTAGCATTCCTATTATTAACATATTGGCTGTTTATTAGTACTTATAAAGCATACATTCTGCATGACCATATTCTACATCCCTAATCCTACCCAACACCTAAACTTAACATCTACTGCACTAACTATTAATAAGCAGTAATTAGGAGTTTGAGGCGAAAGTTGTAGTTAATGGTTTGTTAATAGCGAGAATTGGGCTTTAAAGTGTGACCATGATTTCTATGTGAATATACACTATATTGCCAAAAGTATTGGGTCACCCCCTTCTAATGAACAGGTTTGACTACTTTAGTAATTTCTATGAGTACAAATCTTAATGTTAAAGCATATAATGATATTCTAGGAAATTGTGTGCTTCTAATATTATAGCAACAGTTTGGACAGGACTCTTTTCTATTCTAACATGACAATGTCTCTGTGTATAAGACAAGGTTCAAAAAGAAAATGATTGATTCAGTCAGTGTGGAAGAACTTGACTGGTCTGCATAAAACCAAGTCCTAATCCCAGTTTAACACCTCTGGTGTGACTGTAAATGCAGACCTTGAGCCAAAAACTCATCACCAAACAAGGTCTGCATTTACAGTCACACCAGAGGTGTTAAACTGGGATTAGGACTTGGTAGAAATTTCTAAAGTAGTCAAACCTGTTCATTAGAAGGGGGCGACCCAATACTTTTGGCAATATAGTGTATGTTAAAATCTAAATGATTCCTGTGAACAAAGCTGAATTTTCAGCATCATTACTCCAGTCTTCAGTGTCACATGATCCTTCAAAAGTCATTCTAATATGCTAATTTGCTGCTCAAGAAACATGTCTGATTATTAATGTTGAAAACAGTTGTGCTGATTTGTATTTTTGGAACTGTGACGTTTCATTTTTCAGGAACATTTGAATAAAAATTTCAAAAGAACCGCATTTATATAGAAACCTCATAACATTATAAATGTCTTTACTGCCATTTTTGATCAGTTAAAAGAAAAAAGCATACTGCTCAAAACGTTTGAACAGTTGTGTATATCTACTTTTAGGAAAGGCCTGAGTTAAGTCACGCCTGGATTTGTTGGAAGCAGTGTAACAACCTTTTAGAAGGCAATTTTGTGGAAACCACTGTGTTTGGCACTAAAATGGGAATTCACATACAGCTCAATACCCAAGTAACAGCACCTCGATTACAAAACATGGTGTTGCTAAGAGTTCTTGTTGCATTTCAGCAGCTGCTCGCTGCAAGATACTGTGAAGAGGTGAAATCCCCCATCATCAGTTAAACTCTGCCTCCCATTAGTAGCTGTGATATTAATTGCTCTGAGCAATTTACTAGGGCTCTAAAATGGGCACAAATACTAACAAAGTGCTGTTTAAAAATACAAAAGTCTTGTCTTTTGAAGTGAAATATTTTGCAATTGAATGAGCAAATGTATGTTAGCATGGCACTTTTGATACGCCGCTGTAAAATGACCATTGTGCCACCTCTTTTTTAGCAGCACCCCCCCCCCCACCTCAAATCTCAAAGGACATTTTTGGGTGTGTTTAAATAATTAACTTTCTGTGAAGCACAATCTGTGTTTCATTCACTTTTAATGAGCTTTCAATGGCACATGAAGGATGCTTGCAATTTCCCAGCATGCTTAATAGCTGTATATATTTAAATCAAGAGTAAATGCCATAACTCCTTCACTGTGGCACCAAACAGAAGCTTTAGCATTATTCCACTTTATCAGGACATTATGTCATGCCAAAGTTTGTCTCGTTTGGTAGAAATGGACAAAATAATAGCGTCTGCCCTCGTGTGACGTCCATGTCGGCTTGGTCTATTTGCAGATAAATCCAAGGACAAATCTCAGGCGGCTCAGAAAACTGCCAGCAAAAACAGCACCGCAGCCAATAAAGTGAGCAGCAGCAACGGAAGCAGCACGCCAAACAGGTACTGCACCCAAGGCCCGACTCTCCACGCAGCGCGAGCTCACTGCCGCCGAGCCAGCCAGAATGATGTACTGCTCTCATCTCTTATATAATGTCATTAAAAGTTGAAGCCCTGGGGTGAGAAAGTTTAGCAGGGGCTTATTATTTCAAACTACTCGCCAAATAAATCAATCCTTTATCAAAGTCTACCTTCCTTATGAACTGTGTAATCAAATTGAACAGTGTTCCAGGCAAGAATCCTCTTACAATTCTATTAAACTGAGCAATTGTGGAGAGAAATGTCTTGAAAGGAACCATCTCTGAAAGGCATGGCTGTTACAACACACAATTGCACGATGGCCCATCAAATTGGCTGTGTAAAACATCATTTCGAAAGAAATACTTCAATGGGAGACCGGCGAAGAAAGGTCCCCATTAATTTCCATTCAGGAATTGTGTGAATTGAATGAGATTGTAATGGATTTCTGAGTGTTTTAACGTGGTTTGGTGGGGTCAGGGACAGTGGCGTAGTCAGGAATATGTAATTCACCTGAGATGAGAGGACAGAGAGGTCACAATGTGCTCTGTTTTAATAATGAATGACACAGTCAGGAGAATTCAGCCGGCAGCTCAGGGGCTTTGAGAAAACAGAGCCTAATATCAGCACTTTTTGTTCAAAAGATCATATTAGCTTTCAGAACTTTGGTTTACACTCTTTCCTTTCACCTCATTTTTGCATGAGTGCAGTAGACTAGTTTCATTTTGGCTAGGTAATATTGGTTTGAGCTGTAGAGCATTGCGGGCTGCTTTCGCGCATCAAAATTATTTTTCTTTTTAGCAAAGGATCAGTGAAAGGAGGTGTTTAATCTTAAGAAAATGCTACTAGTCAAGCTCAGGAGGTCAAATATTTCATTAGCTCTTGATTTTTAATTCTTTATATTATGTTATCTGTAGATGTTTAGTGTTTTCAGCCGTTATACCAACATTTGAATATGAACCGTACAATTTGTGATTTTCTTCTAGCAAAGGTTAACAACATAAATATATTTAAATAAACAACTAATTTGAGGGCAGATGTTGGTTTGTATTTATTGATAAACTTGTTTCCCTTAAAAAAGTAAATAAAAAAAGTCCTTAAAATCAAATTAAAGAAAAGTACTTGATTGTTTCCCAACATAATTTGGGTTGTAGGTTGTGTAAAAATGGATAAATCTAAATAATTTGTCTTCCTGATATGAATTTAAAGAAATATATGAATTATTAATTTTATGAATTTAAAATATAGTCACTCCACTTTCCTGAAACACCGCAAGTATGACCCAAAAAAATAAATGAATAAAATAAGCTCTTTCTTTACTTCAGTATTTTAATAGACCGAAAACAGAAATAATTAAATCAAATTTATCATATTGTGTTTTTAATGCAGATAAGACTAAGGTGAAACAGGCCAAAATCATTTTGGGAAGGCTTGTTTACAGATATTTTTTCTGTCCTAAAGCTACTAGCTACATTTCACTGCATTAATTCTACATTAGATAAGAGTTTATCTAACATAACTCTCTCCCCAAAGAACACCTCGATTTCAAGCGCTTGTTGCTTTTAAAAAAAGTCAACAGAGACCAATCTGTACTATTCATGATGTTTTATAAGATCTGAAATGGTGTTATGATGCATTTTATCAGTGGTGTCAATCCAGAACATCTCCAGCTTATTAAAGTTATTCTGTCTCTGAATGAAAGCCATATGTTTTGGTCACTCTAATGATTTCAAAGCCAGAAATATAATAACAAAAATAACATTTCAGCAGACTTTAGTTGATCCCTGATCTCTCCACAGCACTAAAGGGAGCAAAGAGAAGGAAGATAAAGAGAAGACCACAAAGGAGAAAAAGGAGAAGAAAGAAAAGAACCCAGGAAGCACTCCAGAGGCCAAGCCAGGAGGGAAGGACAAACAGAAGGAGGAAAGATCCAAGGAGGAGAAGCCCATTGACAGCAAGGAGAAGACGCCCAAGGCCGAAAAGGACAAGAGGAAGGATGACAAGAAGGAAGAGAAGAGCAAGATCGATGGGAAATCTGCTGAAAAAGAGTGGTCCAAGGAACGCGACGTGTCCAGCGATAGCAAGACGAAGGAAGGCAGCAAGGTGGAGAAGAACGCTGGGGCCGGAAGCCTGAAGTCCCCTGTGCCCAGATCTGAAGGAGTAGAGTCTGAACGGGGTAAGAGACGGCCCTGGCGCTGTTCGCTGAAATATGCTTCACTAGGCTTCTTTGACTTTGTTTGGACTTTAAGAACAGTACGTAAAAGTAGGGATGCACGATATTATCGGACCGATATTGGAGTCAGACGATAATGGCTTGAAATGTAAATCTCGGCATGGGGCGTTTTGAAAAATTATGCCGATATGTCTTGCCGATAAGAGGATTAACTCACATGTGCTCAGGGTGTGCTAGCGATTAGATCTCGTCACTTCTTGAAGTGAACTTTTGCCTGAATGATGATTAGATTAACTGCTTTGGATTACTGCATTTCATTTGAGAATGCACATACACGATGACGCGTTCTGTGTGCGATAGTCAACAGTAATAGCACGTGCAGCAGCGGCAGCCTCCCCCGGGTCCTAATGCCCGTCTGGTAAGGTGTTTTATTTACATAGGGGGGCGCTGTTGGCATAACAAAATGAAAGTAAAGTACACACATCACTAAGAATCTTGTGTTTCTGAATAAACAAAGCAGTATCAATGTCATAAAATCATGAGTATGTTTTGATTTAAAGGTCAGAAGCTATAGCTTACATGAATAAAAAAATCACAAACATGACAATTGTAAATTAAATAATTTTATATATACAGATTTATTCATTTATGTGTAATGTTTTTTTTTTTAAAACGAATTATGAGCTCTATAAGATTTTCAGAATTTTTACAACTCTTTTGCCTTAGACCATCTACAAATGTTAAATCTTAAAATAATATTGTAAGGTTACCACTGCATATTTCTGAGAGAAAAAAATGCAACGATTGATATAGTTGATTTATAATTTTTTAAAGCTTTTAATCAATGTACTCTCATTATAAAATAGCTTAATTATTGTTTATTTAATTCTAACATACGTTTTTCTTAAAAACTAACCAAAATTAAAAATAATTTGTTTATAATTTCCACACAGGAGAGACTTGGTGTTGTTTCCAAACAAAAGGAAATATATCGGCTATCGGCCAAAATGAGTTGAAAAATATCGGCATATCGGCAAAAATCCAATATCGTGCATCCCTACATAAAAGAATATATTAATGCTAAAAGGAAAGTTCAGAGCAAAGAATCCACTAGACTTGTTTTTCAATTAAAGATTTTTGGATTTAGTTCACCCCGAAATTAAAATTCTCTGTTACTCACCTGAGTGTCTTTCCATATTGCTGCAAAAAAAAAAGCATTTCTTGAAGCTAATCCTCATATTTCTTCTCTCAGCAGAGCAAAAAAGACGAAAGCTTGACACACACTCGTCACCGTCGCACTCCTCTGCAGTTAAGGTTAGTATGGCCTGAGGAGAGCTGTGCACTTCTTTCCTCTTGTCTCTACCTGTCGGAGATCACGTGTTTTCCAAACCTTCCTCGTCCATCCGCGTCACCCATTGGAGTTTGAGAGGAGGCCTCTGGATCCCAGCCGTTGTAGGAGAGCAGTGGGGGGAATTTTGCATCTAATGGACTATTTTCTTTGGAGAAATATTTTTCAATAGATGTCAGATTTTTAAGATAAATTTCCAAGGACTTGCCAAAATCTTAAATTCTAGCACATACTTTGTTTTTGCTCACTTTTACACACTAAGAGAATCTACCCAAGTGCCTCACAAGTTTTGTTTCTTTTCGTATACCGTACTTTTTGTAAGATTGTAAATATAAATATTTTTGTAAATCGCCCTCCCCTTTTTTGAATTTTTTTGAATCATAACATTACTTGCTGAGAAAGTAAAAAGTAAGAAGTAAATCAGTGTTTTTGTTTTTTAAACTAAACATCGAGACAAGAGAATGTTTCTGCTGGAAGAAATCCTGATCAAGTCACGTCTGCGACTCCTGGAGGAGCTGGAATGGTTTCCTTGTTTTCCTGCGTCACCGATCGTGGATCCCAGACAAGAATATGCTCGTCTTCACCGCCACTGCTTGCTTTTTTTCATCCATCCTGATTTTTTCCGCAACCGATTCGTGCCATGGAAGGGTTTTCAACGAGAGTTTCCCAGACATCCGTGTGACCAGCAGACGGCTCCATCAGCATCCAGAGAAACCCGCGTCACCAGCAACTACTGCATAAAGAGAAAGGCAACCAGGGAAAAAGTGTGGGCACGGCCTTCCCAGAGGGATCTGTCTGTCCGTGACCAGGAATCTTGTTGCAATTGTCTATGAGCGAGACCTCATGCCAAAGTGTACATGACCTCCTTCTATTCCCTTCATTAATGAATCCTAGATGAGTTTAGCTTGTTTTATCATCTTCATGAACTCCCGTAGTTAATTTACAGAATGTTTGCTTTATCTTAGACCAAAGATACGAGTTAAGACGTTTACCTATGATGCTCAGAGCAGTGACGTTCTCCAGGCACATGTAGGTTGAGATAGTCCAGTGCAGACTAACGTTAGGCTCCGATAGTCCAGTCTCTTCATCTCTAACCATGTGAAAGTTCTAGTCTTTGAAGGTCTTTATGGGGATGTGTTGATTGACGGCCAGCCTCCCCCAGCCTTTCTCCTGCTGTGTGCCATCCTCTCCAGCTCATCTGTCATCTCCATTCATTCCTACAGGACAATCTCAGCGACTTCAAGGACTCAGCTTCAAAGGTTTGGACCTTTTTCAATCCTTAAGTCTGATTGTGTCTCCAAACCTAGTGAACTGCCTACCCAGACCATTCAAACGATCATTACAAATGCCCTGTTGGCCTTTAGGTAAGCAGTATTGGTTCAAAACTTCCAAGCAATGCCTAAAAATGTCCATGTAGGCAGTGTTTGTCCAAAATGTATCTATGATGGCCAAAAATGCAGTATAGTTGGACATATTGAGTTTGAATGTTTTTAACCGTAATATGAGGGCCACAAATGCAATCTAGGTAAGGCTACATTTGTTTGAACTCTCCAAACACCCTTGTGGTGCACTAATAGGGCACTATGATTTCTGTGTGTGGAAAATGCGTACATGATTGTGGAATCATGGAATCATAAAAATGAATTTTGCTGTATGATTCTTGGAATTTGGCAAAATTTGGATGAATAAATCAAAAGTAAGGCTGTGCAGTTAATCAGATTGGGATATGGACTAGTGTCTGTGAATGTTAAAGCACAAAAAGACTGATATTGAAATAAGAATAAATATATTACTATTGAACAGTAGAATGTACTTCTCAAAGTATTAACAAATAACAAATGTTTTAATAAATTAAGTAATATCACACAATTGTTCATTCAAGTTAAAATTTAAGCTGTAAACATCTATTGTGGCGCACTTTGTTTGCCAAAAATGAAATAAATTGCTCAAATTTCATTTATTTACATTTTTAAAAGATTAAGCTGTTTTTGAAAAAAATGTATGCATTTATTTTGATTAAAAGTTTAATGCATTCATTCTATTACCTCTGTTTTTTGATGATTTGTTTTGTATTAAAAACAGAATCCAGAAATAATAAATAAATAAATTCATAGTGCACTCTTATTGTTAATATTTTAATAAATCAAATTGTTTTATTAATCCAGTTGATTAGTCATCATTTGTGATGATTAGAATTGTGTATCAACTGTAACTGAACCATTATTAGCGAACTCATAATTAGGGAAAAAATGTAATATATTTTGGGGGAAAATAAAACTGATTCGCTAAGTTGTTGTCTTAGTAGGCAGTACACGTTCTTACATTCCAAGTGATAGCAGAAACACCGTCTAGGTAGGCAGCGATTGCTTGGGCGTACCAAACCCGCCTGTGATGCCCAAGAATACTGTCTATGTAGGCAGCATTCCTTCAAACGGATGCCCAGAAATGCTGTGTGGGTAGGCAGCTCACTAGCCTTTGAGACACTCCCAATATTTATCTCGTCTCGCTGCAGAAACTTTCTTCACGCTGTATGTCATGAATGCATCTGTAGATTAAAGCACATTTTGCGCCACATGCCAGGTGTGGAATTTTACAGTGGTCTTTAAAAAGTCCCTTTTCCCTTCAAAAGATGGCAGAATATCCCTGAAACGGTGCTCGCACATCCCTCTCCTCCTCTGCCAGGACATTTTATATTCTGCTAATGTAATTTCAGCCCAACAATATCCTCCATTCTTCCCGTGGCTACGCTCTCTCTCAGTCCTCGCTGTCTGATTGGACTCTGGTCTTCTATTCGCCACTCCAGTCTCTTTTGAACAGCTCCTGTCAACTGGCAGGGAGATAAGTGTTTTTGCAGTTTGGTCACTGAAGGATGTTTGAAAATATGCTGATGGCGCCACCTGAAAAAAGCAATACAGCTGAATTTTGAGCAGCCTGTTATTTTATTCTCTCCGTCTCTCTCTGAAGGCCTGCTGTCAGAGTTTTCCCTCACATTAACTGCAGGATCATCCAGAGGCCTCACAGACCCTCGGTATAGATGTATTTAGCATCAGCAGCAAGATCTTTTGTTTTTCTGATCCAGCAGGGTTGGTCTTGCTGGAGTCGGTTGTGTCTTGAAGGATATCGTGTCAGCTGTTGTTCTTGTAATTCAGTTGTCAGTTTTCATTCTGTTGTTGAAGTTTTTTGGACATGTGATTAATTCTGCTGTCATTCACTCTCGGGGAGTTTTTGTTATTAATCTGTTGTTGAAATACATGTGTGATTCCCTGACATACACATTTGAAACAGGTGCTTTATGAGGTTGGGAAAGCAAGTGTCTTCAACATATCAGGAACATGTAGGGTTGGCACCAAAACCTATAGTCTGTAGCAATACCAGTGAGATTTTACAATTATTCATGCTAGTTTTGGCTGTTAAACATAATACTTGGTCATTTATTGACTGATTGTGAAGTAATTGTAATCAGTCAATACATTAAAGAAGGGGGGGGGGGGGGGGGGTGATTCTTGAATAACAGAATCAAATACAGATGGCATAAATGTTGCTGGAAGTTTCAAGTCAAGTAATCTTTCAGAAATTGAAAATAAAGTGCTTTTATTATCTGGTTCACAAAACCAATTTATTCACAAATCAGACCGAATCCGTAAGATCAGAAAAATCACTACTCAATCTTTGAAGGAGGCTTCAGTAAACCGGTGAAGAACAGCTGAGCAGACTTGAAGTGAATGCTCAGGTCATTTGAAGAACAATCGTATCTCTTGCTCTGTTGGATCTCATTTGGTTTCTCTCCTCCACATTTATCAGCAGAGCATCTTTGGATCAGTAGGAGAGTCTGAAATGGCAGTTTTCCAAACAACACCAACCACATGCCATTCTGCTGTTATACACCAAACAAGAATCATATTTATTCTTGTGCTCTTTATATATATTTATTGTGTGCTCTTATGCACATATGGACACTTCATATACAGTACTCTTTTATTCACTTTTAAGTTACTTTATTCTGTATGTGTCAGTTCCAGCTGGAACATGAATATGTAGCTAATGATCAAACAGCTTTTGCTGCAGTGCTATTTTTATTTATATATATTTTTTTAATGAACCTCTTTTGTGAGCATGAGTCGCGCAGTGCTGAACATGATGTGGGCAGTTCATTTACTGTGTCCCATGCGTCTGGCAGCTTGTGTTGTCTTAAAGATAAAATTAGACTGTATATACCTGGTTCCACCTGAAAATACGTCTTCATTAATTTGCACAGACATTCTTTTTGACAGGCAGGTTTTTTGGGGGGATCTTGTTGCTGCTGTCACCGAACAACAGTCTGGTTTACGTTTAAGATTGTCTTATCCCATGAAGCATTTTTGGGCTTGGCACACAATGCTATGTAAGCCTACAAGATTATTTTGATAATTAACTAATCTATTGATTATTACAACAGACATTTATTATTAGTTAAATATATAACATTCATATAACATTATATAATATACATTTAAATCAAAATAGTTTTTAAAAGGCAATATGATTGTAGCATATTAATTTAATTTGAAATGTCATTATTTTAATGTAGTACTACAAATTTATTAATGTAAATACTTTTTGTGAAGTTGCCCTCTTTTTGAAGATGGCTGAGAATGAGAAAGACTGCTCTGGTTCTCTGTAGCAAACATTTGATCTTGTCATTTTCTTTGTGGGATATTGATGTTAAGGTTGAATGAATGTCAACAACACAGTTTATGCTTCATTCTCTTGTTATTTAAACACTTTCCACATCTTGTTCTCCAAAAGATTGTCTTTGCTTTGCAAAAGAAATGTTTCATCCATTTTCTGAGGATTGTCCATTCTTGAGAGGCATTGTATTGCTCAGTGCTTGTTTGAAGAGGTCAACTATGTGTTGGTTGATTTGTGAATCACGACCCTTAAGAGCTTTTCATATGAATCGTATCAGTGTTTCCCAATGCACCGAAGCATCAAGCTGCAGCATTACTCTGACGCCACTTTACATACATAGGAGCTGCACAATGAATCGTATTGTAATCATGATCACCATTTCTGCATCTCTCGATTTATTAAGCATAATTGCTGATTATATGCAATATTTGTTTGTTTTTGGGTTGTTGTTTTTTTAAATCCTGAAAATGTTTCTTTTTAATTTGACATTTGCATTTTCTTACATTGGTAAAAAGCAAGATTTAATGCTTGCAGTTGCCAGATTTCAAGAGTTTAAATTCCCCTGTCAGAGCTTTTTTTCATAAATTGATACATTTTCTGCCCAGTGGTTTACTTAATCTTCCCAACCTGGCAACCATCTGCACTGCTCTCTCTACATTAAGAAAAAAAGCACTGATGAGGTGAAAACACTGGCAAACATGTAAACTGGAGTTTAGTGATCTCTACTTCTCAAATAAAAGTATAAAGCAGATAGTCTTTCATTCATGTGGCTGTTTGCACTGTTTGCTGGACTAAATCTGCAAGCTAACCATGTTCTCTTGAATTGTGCTTATACTTCTATAGGACATATAAACATTATATTTTTGAGCAAAATAATCATCGTTTAACCAGTATCGAGCAGCCCTAATGTACAGGTCAAGTACCAATTTCACCTTTCACCCCTTTGACCTCTGACCTTTTGAACTGTGGCCACTGAATACTAAACAGTTGCCTTGTCCAAATACCCACACTTTGGTCTTGGCCACTTGAGAGAGTGTCCGCGTGACAGGAAGTGTGCAAGACTGTCCCAGGTCTTAAAAACGCCAAAGCGCAGTGCCCTTAACACAAACTAAATCCACACTCCAATACTGCTCCGGTGCTGTATTCAGAGCTCAGCATATCCCATCATGCATCATGTTCTGGAAATAAATCCTGAGGCTTTTAGCTGAGATCTCACGAGAGATCACAGAAACCTTTCCAATGTACGTTAAATGTTAATATAATAATTAGATATTACATATAACTTGGCAAAAAAACAAAGTCTTGCACGTTTTATTGGTGCAAAGATGAGTAGTGGTGAGATTTATTTTGTACATTTGCAACTGCTTTTTGTCACTTAATTAGAAGCACCACAAATTAAATTGTCATGTTATAGGGACTACTGAATAAACATTTAGAAAATGCAAAATATTTAAAATAAAACTAAAGCTATGTAAACATTTGCATTTTTATGACACTATAGGTGTGTCCCATCAGGTAATGAAAAGTTCAATACAGGAAAGACTGCAAGTGTGGGTATCTAGACATGGCAAGTACTAGCATGGTGTATCAATACGTTGTCAGTGTGTAAAATCAAAAATTGGGCTGATCCTTCCCTTTCTCTTGCTGCCTAGCAACCCAGTAAAATTGCCCTTTTGTAACACTAATCACATGGAGGTGTGACGCTTGTTTCGAGGTGCGTTGAAGCCGTGGTGCGAGGCACGTGAAGGGCTGCATATACAAGTTCAGCAGGAGCCTTGAGCTTTTAATAGTGCTTGGACTTCCTGTGGGTGTGTCTGATAGCATCGTGAGGTGTGAAGGCTCATGGGAAGGCGAGTGCGACTCTAATGGGGCATGCTAATGAAGTGGCAGCGGGCCGCTGCGAGTGCTGTGAGGTGTTAACCCTCTCTTATCTCTCCATCCAACCCTCAGCACCATCCTAACCACAGCACAGTCCTGCCCAAGAGCAAAGAGAAGGACGACGAGAAGAAAGAGTCTGACAAATCCAGGGACCGCTCCAAAGAGAGGGAGAAGAAAGAAGACCGGAAGGACCGAAAACGAGTAAGTGGCTGCGTCCCTGACGCTTTCTGTTTAGAAAAGGATTTGGGCACGGGGTAAAACACTTTTTTTTTTTTTGTCACAACATTTATTGAACACCTGGTGAAAGGTGAGAAGTCAAGCCACGAGCGTCATGTTGATTTGCGGCGTTTCCCCTCTGTGCTTCATCTAGGACTACTTGAACAGCGAACGCGAGATGAGCCAGGAAGCCAAGCGCCGCAAAGATGAAAATGGAACGAGTGAGTCGATAATGCCTATCTTTTAAATTTGTTTTCCCGCTGCCGAGAGCGGGAGAGGCGAGCTAGCGAACCAGAAAGCTGTCTTTCTCGGTGGCGGAGGCAATCAGAAAGCCCTCCCCGTGGCTCTTGTGTTATCTGCCTCACATGGCTGCGCTCTCTCTTTTCACACAGGCTCCTCCAAACACAGCAAGAGCGCCAGCCCCTCCGAATCACCAAACCCCAACGACAAGGACACCGGCAAACGCTCCAAGTCCACCAGCAAGGACAAGAGCGATCTGGCCAAACCAGAGAAGACCTCTGGAGGCAAAAAGGTCTGTGACTGTGTCCTGTTACACCTCAACAACTTACAGCCGTCACTCATACCTTGAGTTAAGATGACAGACCTTAAGTGTTCAACTTGACTTGTGTTAGACATGAATCTAAAATGCTAATATGTCTAATCTAATATGTGTCCCTGGAGCACAAAAGCAGTCATAAGTAGCACAGGTATATTTGTAACAATAGCCAAAAATACATTGTATGGGTCAAAATTATCCATTTTTCTTTTATGCCAAAAATCATTAGGACATTAAGTAAAGATCATGTTCCATGAAGATATTTAGTAAATTTTTTAAAACAAATTAGTTTTTAGCAAAACTTAATTTTTGATTAGTAATATGCATTGCTAAGAACTTCATTTGGACAACTTTAAAGGTGATTTTCTCAATATTTAGATTTTTTTTGCACCCTCAGATTCCAGATTTTCAAATAGTTGTATCTCGGCCAAATATTGTCCTGTCATAACAAACCATACATCAATGGAAAGATTATTTATTTAGCTTTCAGGTGATGTATAAATCTCAATTTCACAGAATTGACCCTTGTGACTGGTTTTGTGGTCCAGGGTCACACATGTTGAGAGCAATATATCATAGTCTCTATTAGAGATCTGAAGGCAGTATTAATGTCATCACTGGGTTTGAGGTGGAAAAGGATGCATCAAGTGCTATCAGACTAAATGTAGAATGAATAGATTCAGATAATCCAGTCATAGTGTTTAGTGATCGATCTGAAGCACTTCACTGGATGTTTGGTCAGTTAGTTAACGCAAACATGTAAACAACAAGAACGATAACTAGGGCTGCATGATTAACCAAAATAAAGCAATTATGATATGGCTTAGTGGTTGCAATTGAATTAATAAATATTAGCGCAGTCCCACTTTATAGTGTATTAGGTGGCCTTAACTAATATGTATTTGCATCAAAAAAAATAAGTACAATGTATTGTATTGTATTACAAAACACGTTTGCCTCTATTGAGGTGGGATACGGTTAAGGTTAGGGACAGGTTTGGTGGTATGGGTTGGTTTAAGGGTGGGTTAAGGTGTAAGAGATGGGTCAACAGTGTAGCTATAAATGTCATTACAGAAATGAATTACATGCAGGTGTTTTTTTTAAATAGAAGTAAAATGTAAAACATGTATGTACACAATAAGTGCCTTGTATCAAATTATTCATTTAAATGTAGGTACATAGTAGCTAAGGCCACTTAATATAAAGTGGGACCAAAAAATCATTGTCAATGTTGCTCTGATATAGCTCTTCTGTTGTCATTGTTATAGTTTTGATGTGGACTTACAATTCTCATAGAATTAGAACGATTATCAAATCTTCATAGTTATCGTTCTTGGTGTGGCCCTTAACACACATTGTGAATATGCCATAACAATTCTAATATCCTAAACATGTCTTTTTTTTATATTCTAATATCCTAAACATTTAAAGTAAATGTATTTTCTAAACGTAGCAAACTGATACAGTTTGTCATTTTGCACATCAATTAAAATGTACTACACAGAAACCAAACTAAACACTTAAAACACCCAACACACCAATTAAACCGTAACTGTAGATCCAGCGTGATACCAAAGCATTTCCTGCACACGTCCACCGATGCTCTTGTGTTTCCTCTGTGCATGTGCTACAGGAATCCAGGCACGACAAAGAGAAATCTGAGAAGAAGAGAGACAGCACTGGCGCTAAAGAAGAGAAGAAACAATATCCTTTGAATCCATAAACACCAACATCAGCGTGTAGAGATGGAAAGAAGTCATGCTCTTTGTATAGAAATCAGCTTTACACAAACTCAGCTCGCTGCTGCAGCACTGGAGCAAATCAGCACAGTTTTTCCTTAACATTCATCACCCATAAATCAGAAAAACACAGATAGTGCATGCTGACACTCAAGGTGAGCGTTAATGAGGAGGAAGTGCTTTAAGAGCGTTTGAGGACACATCTCTTTTTATTACTCGTTTCTTAAGACTGGAGAAATGGGTCTGAATATGAAAAAGAGCGTTTAATTAGAGGTAATTGATTTGCTATGTGCTTTTGGATAATGCAGAAGTTTTTGCGGAGCTGACGTGTTCCTGAGTGTCATCGGCTGCGGTCGCTTCTCTTCTGCTGCGGGCCGCTGCAGGACTCTTCATCCCAGCTTTCTCAACCATGTCAGCGTCTTAGTTCTCTTCTATCTATCACCGTCTGGAAAGAGGAGTCCCTCGCACACTTAGGAATTTTGCCTGCATCCAAACTTCTGTTGTTTTGCCTAGAAATGTTGTCGCTCGTATTTTAATCTGCCATTTTTATTGTGATATTTTCAGTACTTCACTGAAAGTTTGTTTCCTTTAAATATTTAGCACAATGTGCTTCTTGCATCACAAACAGATTCAGGTTGAATTGGTGTCGCTCTTCAATGCTTGCGTTTTTATGACCTCGCTAATTACCTTCCGTTTTCTTCTTTCTTTTGGTTTTCTGTACTTTTTTTTTTACATAAGAAAACTGGTTTCCTGAATACTACCTTTTTTTCCCTTTTTAATTCACATGTGATATTTAGACTAGATGTTTGAAGCAGTACAAATGCTCTAATTTGTATATTATGTATACAGAAATAAAATGGTTCGGTGTAATAAGACATTTCCTGTTACTTTCATTTCAAATGTACACCTCCGGATTTCCTTTTGTGTGTTCAATCACGTTTTTAAAAGATTTGTATAAAGAATGGCAAACTGGATTTCTCCGTAAATAAGTGGACTAAAAAGGAAACAATTCATGACTTTCCAAATTACTTCATGGAGTTTTTATCTGGCAGAATCTACAAAGTGTATGCTTTTTTCTAAATAAAATAGTTTTCTTAGTGTATCACGTGTGTCTTGTTGTTTTTTTCATCTTTGGGATTTTGCAGACCAGCAGGTACCAGCATTTATTGCACCACTTTGCAAAAGTTCCTCTCAAGTTAACACTGGTGAAGATAGATATCACTGCTGAGCACTTCATGATGATCGTGGATATATTTGATCAGATGCATAAGACAAATTTATCAGTTTGACATACATGGAAAACATGAAAAGTATTTGGACACAAGTCATACTTCATGCCATTGTGTTAAGAACAACACATAAAGCTGGTTGCACCTGCAACAAATGATGCTAGAGCTTTTGGAGCATTTCAAACTCCCAAACAAGCCATGTGATGACATTTGTTCAGTTCAAATTTACAATGAATGATATTGACATTTATGTAGAGTAGTTATGTAATCTGCTTATGAGAACAGTGTTGAGGAAAGTTACGGTAACACTTTATTTTATGGTGTCCTTGTTACATGTACTAATTATAACAATAAATTATGCTTAATTACATGTAAGTAACCTTTAGCCTAACCATATAGTAAGTACATGTAGTTAATTAATAGCCAATTATTCAGTACTTAAATGTATAATTACACTGTAACAAGGACACCTTAAGATAGTGTAACCAAAGTTAATTTTAAAAGTAATGCATTACAATATTGTTACTGGCTAAAAAAAGAAACACATTTTTACTTGGTTACATTTTATGGGAAGTAATGCGTTACTTTTGCATTACTTTTTCTCGCCTGGGCTGGGCTTGCTTTTTTTTTGTCAAATATAAAAGGCCTTTCACAGCAGAAGTGAAATAAGCATCAGTCTGAGTACAGTAGAGGGTGAAGCTCAAACAAACCTCAGCTGTGCTGCTCGTCTGGATTACATGAAGAATAGGATTCAGGAGAAGAACGTTCAAAACTCTTCAGTAATACAAGAAACACGTGACGTTTAACAAGTCATTTCTGTTTATTAGTATGGTTGAGTTAGATCATCGAAGGTCAGCAGCAAAGACATTGGTTAATAAAATGGGATTAAATTCATAAAGGATATGTTATTTAACTTGTGTCATTGAGTTTGTATCACTGTTTGTATTGATGTTTGAGGAATACTGCAGGTGAGCAGAGTATGTTACAGTAACATCACTTACTCCTGATCTCTCTCAACACGAGGACAGAAGAGTCAGTCACTTCATGGGGAAACAGTTCATGCCGTGACTTATTTGAAAAAGTAACTTGGATATTTTCTTCTAAATTAGAAAGGAATGTTACTTTACTAGTTACCTGAAAAAGTAATCTGGTTACATAACTTGTGTTACTTGTAATTCATTACACTGAATATGACTATATAAGCATTGTGATGCCTTTTAATCTGTTTTGATGATTGTAGTGAATGTATGAAGTCATCTCTCAATCAGCACATTAACTATAAACATGATCCACTAATATTTCACAACATATCTTTTTATCTAGTCAAATCTAACCCCTCTTTACTTCTGTTTTTCTTTTCCATTTATTGTAAAGAATAATTGCACAAGCGCTCGCTCTTGATATACTTTAAGCAACAGCTCCTAGTGGAACAACAATGTTCTGTAGCGCATGGTCTCGTTATGGATTATGATGTGTGGCGTTGTAACTGTATCTGTTTATCATTTATATCTGTATATCACCATAGCGTTCCATCAGCTGTCATTAAAGTCCTTAACATTAAATGATTATGCTGACATTTAGTGTGGCTTAATTGTCTAAATATATATGTAAATATTTTCAAGAGATCAGGTCAATTTTGTTCAAATTAATTTATACATTTTATAGTGAATATACTCACAGTTCACAATTTCAAATAGCAAAAGATGTTTGTTTTAAGAAACAAAGTCTGTGCTGTTCTGAGTGCAGTCACTGCTAAAGGACATTATAGAGTTAAATCACAACTCTATTACAAAGACTGTCATTATTACGCTCTATTATCTAAACTGATGGATAAACTAGTATCTAACATGAAATGAATGTTTTAACACATCAGAGGCAAAGGCTCTTCTTCACCGTTTCTTCTTGTTCACTTTGATCTGACTGAAAGTTTTCATTCATTCCAGAAACAGTGAGTTTAGTTCAATAACCAAAAGACATGTTGTTGTAGCATATTCTTACATTTCCTTCATGGAGAGAACAGTAGGGTACAACGGGGCTAAAGGCCCACCTTAAGAACACGTGCTCTTCACTGCGCCTAAAATATATATGCGTTGTATTGAACATTAATGGAGCAACAGATTTTGTGTAAAATAAATCATTGAAGTTGTTCATTTTGTTTAAAAATCTTATAAATGTATGAAGTGGCAAGAGTGGCCTTTTACCCCCCCACACACTCTTCAGCTAAAATAATACTTGTTCAAAACAATCGCTTTAGCAAAGTACAAACTTTTTCTGCTTAATTTAAAAAAAAAATAATAATTTAAGTAAAGATTCTGAAAGTATTGAAGGAGATCCAATAATAATTGAAAATATATTTACAGTAGTAACAACAAATGATATTTTATTATATGATATGATTAATATCATGTTTTTAAATATGATGGTTTCATTCTAAACATGATGATTATCTCTAATATGGACACCCAACATAATATATGATATTTACCGTCTGAATCTAATCATGTCATGTCAACAAATGGAAAAGTCAGCCATCTATTAATTATCATGTTAATTACTGTGTGTCTTTAGCCCCAACAGCAGAAGCGCTTTTTACCACAAATACCATACTTTTACATATTCTTTTGTTATTTAAAAAACGTTGCTTTAATTATCTTCAACAAAACTGAAAATCATTAATCAATCTTTAATCTGAAAATTAATTAATTTATGTAAATAAATGTTTATTTACATTCATTTTAGTGATTCTTATTTGCTACTTAAATCTACAACATAATAAAAAATAATCAAATATTAGATCAAGTAAGCACAGAATCAACTTCGATCGCGTCAAAGATCAGACAAATAGACACGTGCATCTTGAAAAGACAATGTCTAGTGATTTAGATGAAAATAATATGAAAGGCACCGTTTCCCCCCGTTGTACCCTAAATGTTGTTCTGTTTTGTGAGTTTGTACATGTGCTGTTGACTCCACTTATCAATACATCACAACATGTTCCTGCAGGTGAAGCTCCTCTGACTGTCAGAATTGCTCGTAGTGTAGAAAGTGTTGTGTAGGTACAGAGTGTCATTCTTTAAAAATCAGATGCTATCTTTGTGTTCCTCGTCGTCTCAGCACTAATAACCTGCTTTGGTGTTTCGAGGATCACAGATTGATCGTGTGCATAAAAACCCCCACACATGCTTCCATACAGTTTTGTTTTTTTATTTACAAAATGTATTAAAATTCTTTGTACAAGGCCTCACTATCAGGGCTCGGGCATGCACGTCTTACATCAGCCTGCCGCCCGGCGGGTCACGTCCTCTGGGCTGAAGTCAGTTTTACAGGTTACAGGTCAAGATACGAAAGCTGAAAGCCACTTTCTACCGACCCTCTAGAATCTAACGGAAGTCGCAGGGCTTTACTTGGCAATCACAAGTTTTCACATGCAGATAGAAAATTTGGGAATTCAGTCACTCGCTTGTGAATCCTTCACTAGAAATGTACAGATTTGTTTTCCACGTTTGTAGTCTTTTAAAAGCTTTTCATTATAAAACGATCTGTCCATGGTCACGGGACGGGACGGGACGGACCCTCAGTCCCATGGAGTCACAGTTTGTTTTCCTTCTCTCCAACACAAAAATCTCACAGCAAAATGTAAATGTGCTAGTTTCCCGTTAGCTCCTTTTATAAATCTATCGTAAATGTTATTAATCCTAGTCTCGTTTGCTAAATAATTCACCAAACACTAATAATGCTCATCAAATAAAACTAAATCTCAAAGCTCGATTTCATGTGCGAATTATATTCGGAAAACCGTGAGGTAATCAAATACTACGTCGTAAAAGCCATGTCCTTTTGTGAATTGCGGTTTATCTACATTAATGTGATCCGTTTTATAGCTTCAGTTTCTTGTACAGTATGCTGTGATAACTACAAAATCTTGGAAGTTCATGTCTGTAAGTACATGTGTGTGTTGTGTTGTGTGTGTGAATGAATGAAATCGTGTGGCGGTTTTTGGTCTTTTTGAAGCTCACGTGTGAAAACACCATTAGTGAAGGTCAAATGAGGTTTATAGCTTCTGAACTTCTGAGAAATATAGATCAGACAAAAGAAAAGCACACGATATACTGCAACATATCCGACCGACTCACAAAGATCCTGATCTGGAATTGAAACGATCCGTAATCTGATAAATTAATACACCGATTGAACGAGTGTGAAAGCAAATTTACAGTATTACAAGCGTTTGCTCGACCACCGGGTTCCACAAAGTCCAGAGAAGACGTCTCGAGTCAGATCGGCTCATTCGGTGTGCTAAGATCACAAGTGATGGCTTTATTTCTCTCTGTCCGTGGAGTTTTTATTTCACAGATATGATTATGATGGTGGTGATGAGGATGGTATTCTGTGGGTTTGAGTGATTGGAGCGATGCGATGCTTCTGCCGTGAGTTTGCATCGGTGTGATACTCTGAATATTCCATAAGGCACTGAAGAAATCGATTCCAATTCTTGCGCCGGTCCAGGCGGGCCGTGGTCTTGTGTGAGCGTGCTGTGTCGGCTGGAGATGATGTGTATGGAGAGAGGGGCGGCAGACCCTCCTGAAGATCCAGCCGTCTCTGTAAGATGTCACACCACGCTGCCAGACTGCTGCTCTGCAAGCACACACACACACACACATCAGAGAGTATCGCGCCGGGGGAAAATAGTGTTTGTTTCTTGTGTTATCATCTATCCTCTGATCTCTTCAGCTGCTGTGAAATGTCACGCTAAATCATTAAACATTTTAAATGCAACATGTTTAGAGGAACATTCAGCAATATTGTAAGTGAAAAATCTATAATGTATTTATTTGATATATTACAACACAGAATTCTGCCAAGTACACATCCTGATCATATTTCACACCAAAATCTAAAGAAAGACATGTTGTGCATAGAAGAAATGAAGGTTTATTTATTTATTTTCTGTCAGATTAGCACCTCACCCAATTCTCATTACTTTGAGGTTAAAATATTAAAGTATATAATGCGGTTCAAAATTTTGGGATCAGTTAGATTATTATTATTTTTTTTTTAAGAAATACATTTATTCAGCAAAGATACATTCAATTAAAACATGACAATAAAGACTTCTACATTACTGCAATA